>JAJMKJ010000032.1:23809-120030 GCA_030569255.1 Insectozyma sakaeoensis | reverse complement strand
GGCCAGAAGTTGCGGCGACAAGGATAGAAGAGATCATCGACTTTTAACAAAATGAGAGAGTAATCAATCACACACAAACTCAAACGCAAACTAGAATTGATACAAAAATTACAATCCGTTCACTGATCAAGCACGATCATGTGGACTCATTCAGACTTGGTTGTTTGTCCGAATGAAGACGCTGAAACCAATAATCGGTGTCACACAAACTCAAGCTACAAAGACTCTCCAATAACAACCCATCCACTGATCAGAGTCATCAAAGTAGGATCATGTGGACTCATTCAGACTTGGTTGTTTGTCTGAATGAAGACGCTGAAACCAATAATCGGTGTCACACAAACTAAAGCTACAAAGACTCTCCAATAACAACCCATCCACTGATCAGAGTCATCAAAGTAGGATCATGTGGACTCATTCAGACTTGGTTGTTTGTCCGAATGAAGACGCTGAAACCAATAATCGGTGTCACACAAACTCAAGCTACAAAGACTCCCCAATAACAACCCATCCACTGATCGGAGTCATCAAAGTAGGATCATGTGGAACATGAATTATTCAGACGTGGTTGTTGGTCTGTGATGAAACTGAATTGGCAATTGAAGAATGAAGAATGGAAATGGAAATGGCAATGGAAATGGAAATGGCAATGGCAATGGTGATGGTGATGGCAATGAAATTGGTAATGGTGATGGTAATGGTAATGGTAATGGTAATGGTAATGGCAATGAAACTGGTAATGGCAATGAAACTGGTAATGGCAATTGAAATGGTAATGGCAATGAAAGTGGCAACGGCAATTGAAATGGTAATGGCAATTGAAATGGTAATGGCAATGAATATGGTAATGGTGATGAATATGGTAATGGCAATGAATATGGTAATGGTGATGGCAATGAATCTGGTAATGGTGATGAATATGGTAATGGCAATGAATATGGTAATGGTGATGGCAATGAATCTGGTAATGGCAATGAATATGGTAATGGTGATGGCAATGAATCTGGTAATGGCAATGAATATGGTAATGGTGACGGCAATGGCAATGAATCTGGTAATGGCAATGAATATGGTAATGGTGACGGCAATGGCAATGAATCTGGCAATGGCAATTGAAATGGCAATGGCAATTGAAATGGTAATGGCAATTGAAATGGTAATGGCAATGAAAATGGTAATGGCAATCGAAAATGGCAATGGTAGATGGTCATTGGATAATTTATCGTGGTTCTTCAGGTTATGTTTTACGGTCTACATACATTCACATTGATCATGGTTCTGGATCAATTAGATCAAAATCTTCAATTACACAACTAAGGTTCTGGATGCTGGTGATGAATATCAACTAATACTTTTGTTTTATGTATATTATTTTGTTTATCTTGACAACTTTCTTACCTACCTGTAGTAATTATTCATTCTTGTACGAATCTTAGTAGCTACAAAAAATATAAATTAAATAGGATGTACCTCAAAATGCGGGGCCCCGGCAGTAACGCCTAAGACTCGTCCCTAGTTAGATTTATCTCTAGCTACATCCTCGGTACGTTCAAAGGCTCTCATTCAATTATAGGTAACCTAGTTATCCATCTAGTCGATTTGAGATAGGGATGCAAGCAATAACTAATGACTCAAAAAAAATTACCTTTTGCAATAAGTATGCATTATACCGTCAGAAAATTTCATTAGGCGGTGCTCTTATTGCTGATATATGAATCGATGTTAAGCAATGAATTGGTGAACTTAGCAACTAAAAGTGACTCGTGTCATACAACTTTTCTCCAACTCTGTCCATAAGCTCTAAGCTTCGTTCTCTGAATTTAAACCTCCTTTTATAACTTTCAAACTTTGATAGTCAATAACAGGTAAACAACTGCGTACCCAGCAAATGCATCGTTTGTTGGAGTAAAATTACCAATTGCACTGACGAAAACAACCTTCTTGATACCTGTTTCACTCGAGCCAACCGTCTAAACAATGCCCGTGGCATCACTGCGTGTCATACCACCTGGTTATTTCAGGAAGCAAATCGTACATCCAATTCGTTGGATTAGTCGCAAATTCTATTGTTTTAATCAGTATTTCGTCAACTTTCAAAGATGGAACGTCAACATTAGCCTTGTCTTCAAAAAGTTAGTTTTTATTGGAAAAATGGACAGTAGCTTCCACCTGATCCTGGCTTTAGTTTGGCGTGAACTAGCAGTTGACTTTTTGCTGTTTGTATATATTGAAGTTTAATAATTGATTTGCTTTGGTTTTCTCGTAGCAATAACTCTTGCGGGGAGGGTGCATTCATAGAATAACTCCGGGAACCTCAGGGTTGGACAGCAGGTCATCCATTTGTCTTATTCTCGAGATTTAGATGAGAAATTGGTAGTAGACAGATTAGGATGTATGGGAGTTTAGTTCGTCTTTAAAGTGCAAAATTGTCCTTGTCGAGTTGATTTTTTATGATTTAAAGTATTGACAACTTGAAAAATACATAAACACTTCGAAGAATCTAAACTTTCAAATGGTGACTTGCTCATTTGCAATGAATCTGTTGATCACTAGGTTTTATCAATGATTATTCAAAATGTAAATCGAATTCAAATTTTGAAAATGGAACAGTAGGTTACCCTATTCAGATAACAAGAGCGACACCTTTAATTACAATCCTTTCAAATCCATAGTTTTCGAATGGTGTTTGCAAGTGAGATTAGAAGTTACTTTGAGGCAGCTTGCTTCACATTCTTTAGTCAGATCTCACGTTTCAATACGTTAATCTTACTCTGTTGTTTGTTACTTTCATTTGGATGGGTTTGAGTTCGGTCGTTAATCCATTCTCATTTGATAGACAATCAAGTATTTATTTAAAATTTGCAATTCTACAAGTCTTCATCCAGTGTATTGTCGGTGTTTCCTTATTGGTTTATTAAGTACCAATGTCACCTCGATATTCTCGTAAGTGAAGTAACGGAACAATTTGACATTACAAGTGAATAAAGTATTACATGTTAGTATCAAGCTGTTGTCTTGATAGTTCCAATGTTTTAAAATATTCTCAGCTTTGGCTTTGCTACTTGGTGGGACATATTGTAGGAGTGTATTGTTGGACTTATCCAAATTTTCTTCGATCACTCTACAACTTTAAAGTTTACTATTCCAAAATTGTTTCTCAATATTTCCTGTCTTCTTGAAGACTGCAGTCCTAGTATCAATGTATATTTACTATTCAATTTTTAAATCAAGTCATGGTTGAAAGTCATATAGTTCAGTGATACAGTGGGAAAAAAAAATAAATAAAAATAAAAATAAAAAAAAAAAAGCACAGCATAAACGCACGCGTCGCTGTCAATATTATTCGGGTCAAAATGTCGTACTACGATATCGACGATATACTAGCGGATGCAGAGAAGGTGCCGTGTCAATTCAACATATCTGTGCCGGGGCTAGGTTTCTTGGAAGGAAACCCTGGAAAATCAATCAAGAGGGATACAAAATTGGAATTACCATTTTGGTTGGCTGAAATTTTGGCAATCTTAACTATAACTAATGATAACGAGAGTTTCATCAGCTTAGCAGATCCCGACTTTATCAGCCCAAAAATCATCAATGCCATCAAGACGGATGCTGTAATTTTGGACTTGCACAAATTATTACCATATTTCTATGCACTTGTTGAAAAATGGTGTAATTTATTCAACGATAAACAACTCGTTGAAAACACATTGCATTTATTGAAACAAAGAAGTCTTGAAATCAACAATTTTTCAAATAATTTGAATAAGAACTTAAACAGTGACTTTCTATATACACTAGACGAATTTGAAAAAAAATTATACAGGAATAACTGTGAAACTAAGAAACTAATGAAACGATGGCTCAAAGAGTAAAATTAGACTGTCATAAAAATACACGATATTTTGATCTATTACATACTTAACTAATCTTCACCAAATAATTCTGCATCATTTTCATCCTCATCCTCATCGTTGTCTTCGTCGCTGCTTTCATCATTAATAAATTCTTCTGATAAATGTTGCCTCTTCTTTTTGTTTCCTTTACCATTTGATTTTCTTTTGTTGCTTCGTCCATTGGGAGATGATCCTTCTTTCTCATCTTCGCCAACGTCATATTCTTCTTCTTTTCTATCTTCCTCTTCGTCACTTTCTTCAACAACGGCTTTTTTCTTTTTCCCTTTCTTAGTTTTCTTTTTCGACTTGTTTTTAGGCTGTGTCTCTTCATCAAATAACCCATCATTTTCTTCACTATTGTTGTCATTGTCATTGTTTTCAGCATTTGCTCTCGACTCTTCTGCCCATTGTTGCGCTTGCTCAACCAATGCAGCTCTTTGTCTTGCTAATTCTTCCTCCTTTTCTCTTTCTAACTTGACTCTTTCCATCTCCTGCTTCAACTTGTCATTTCTTTCTTGTTCCTTTATTTTCTTTGCAACCTCCAACTTATGTTCGACATCTTTTATATTTTGTACTGTTTCATCCAAAGCATTGGTTAATCGATTCATCAAAGTTGTTGAACCCAAATTAGATCTTGCCTGTAATTCTTCTTTAGGGTACGGTGGATGTTTTTCATCATCCGACGCCAACTTGTTTAAAATATCAACGGCCTCCTTCAATCCCGCTATTGAATTTTCAATATCCTTCACATTTCTTTGATTGATCGATTGTTTTGTTATTAACTCTGCTACCTGAAAGTGTATGTAAGCGACATTGTATAATGCTGTAGACTTAATTCCATTGGTAAATTGTAATGCTTGTTTGGAATTTTCCAATGCCTTTTTGAAAAAGTCTAAATTTTCTTCGGAATGTCCTCGTAAATACCACACTCTGCCTAAGAAGGTTAATATTCTAGCATCGTGCCCATTGGTATATCTACCCAAGGCCAATTCATAATTCTCAATTGACTTGCTATATTGTTTTAGATCACACAAAACATGGCCCAAATTCAAATAAATCGAAATATCGTTCAATGAATCCCTAATTTTTCTAAAAATATCTAAACCCTTGTCAGGATTCTTGTTTTCGATATATGTTATAGCCAAACCTTGAGCTGCATAAACATTTTTAGGGTCAACTGATAAAACTTTTGCAAATAATTCAATGGCTCTAATATAGTACTTTTTTTCCTTGTCATTTGATCCTTTTGAATCCCTTGCCATCAAACAATAAATGTTTGCCAAAGAGATCAAGGCATAACAGTCATGAGAATTGTATTCAACTAATGTCTCCTTTTGATGATTGGCATCTACATCTTCAGACAAATTAACCTTTTTACCAAAATTTTTGGCAAACCAACCATAAAACGACCTAACTTCCAAATTGGATGCATTTGTGCCTAATAATTTCTCAATTTCATCCCTTATCTCTTCCTTTGAAACTTTGTCGCTCATACAATTTAAAAATAGAATTCGCAACTTTGCTGAAAAATAGTTTGGACACTCTTGCATCAACTGCTGATAAATTTCTAATGCTTCTGATTCGTTTTCAATCTCTTTCGACCTGGCTACATTAAAATCCACGATGGTTTTCAAATCTTGTGGCAAATCAATCAATAAATCGCCATCTTGGCCATGAAATTCTTGACCCTTCAATGAAGAAGAAGCAATCTCGAAATTTTTTAAAGCTTCGTCATAATTCTGCTTAACAAACTGTAGCACACCAATGTTATTATAAATCTCTAAAGGCAAATCGTTTTCTTTGCCTATGTTCTTTTTGGATTCAATAGCTTTATGTAAATAATTCAAAGATTGATTTAAATCTGTTTCTTCATACAATTTGCTCAAAACTAAATATGCATTCAATGCAACTGGTTCTTTGTTTAACAAACGATCTGTGTCTTCTTTACTTGATGAAGATAATCCCCTATTATTGGATAATCTTATATATTTTTCAAGAAAATGGATAGCTGTGTTTCTTTTGTTTTTGGATTCTGCTTGTACAGAATATAAAATTCCTAATGAATAATTCACTTCCAAACATTTAGGATCATTTTTCAATATTAATTCGTAAGTTAAACTGGCCTCTTCAACGTTTCCATTATTATATTGAGATTGTCCAAGACCAAATTTAGCAACGATATTATTATCATTTAGCTTTATAGCTTCTTGAAAGAATTTTGACGACTGATTAAATTGTGCTTTGGTAAAATATATTCTACCCATCCAAGTTGAGCATTCGGACAATAATATGGACTGATACTTGGACAACTGCTTATGACCTTTATGGTCAGATTCATGGGTAATTTTAGTCATAATTTTTTGAATAATTTTTTCCACCAAATCTAACTGATTTTTAGAATAATAATATGACACAAGTACTAACAAAATAGTTGAATCATTTATGTCAAGTTTGTGATTTTTAGTTGCTTCTTGCAAACAAAGTTTATAATTTGTCAAAAACTCTTCATCACTAGGTGAATTTGTGAAGGTTTCATGAAATCTTGCCAAATTTAAAAAAATTTTCGCTTTTAAATTATCCTTATCTAATTCCAAAGCTCTCTCCCAAGACTTTATGGCCATCTTGTCATCTTTTAAGAACCAAAAACACAATCCTATTCCTAGCCTTGGGTCAGGTTTAATCACCGGGTTCAAGATCAAAACTTGCTGGTATAGTTTCAAAACTAAGGAATAATTCTTTGTTTTGTTTAAAATCGCTTGAGCTTTTCCCAATAACGCAAAACAATTCTTATGGTCAATTCTTAATATTTTTTCAAATAGTTCCAATGCCTTGTCATCGTCATTTAAAAATAAACTCAACACACCTTGGCTTAGAAGGTTTGAGAGACTCATGGCTGGAGATACATCATTGATATCTTGTAGTCTGAGCAACTCATTTATTTCGTTTGTGGCGTTTGTCAAACTTGTTTCACTATTTATACCGAAATAGATCGATTTAAACCATAACCAAACTTTAAATGATCGAAATACATCCTTATCTTCGTTGTTGAAAAAAGATTGTTCTAATGCAGTGTTGATAAACTGAATTGCTTCGTCCAACCTCCCTAGATTAGCATATGAACTGGCAAGAATAATCCAATATTTTCTTTGAGCTACTATTTCTAGCAAAAATGGTATAAGCTCAGAAGCTGGCGACAATTCATCAGAATTTTTCAAATTAAAAGTGACTACTTGTTCAGCTTGAACTGGAATGTCTAGGGTAGTCAAAGCCTCTACAGCTTCATCGCCAATGTAGTAAGACAATCCTAAATCCATATGTCTTGTTTGAAGGTTGAAAAACAATGGTTTTTTTCTCTACTGTTGAAAAATAAAATAAAGTAAGGTAAAAAAAAAAAAAAAAAAAAAAAAAAAAAAAAAAAAAAAATTGAAATTTAAAGTGAAAGCGACAAACTAGTGGTGCCAAATTGGTTAACATAATACCAATAGACGCATATATATACATTAATTAGTTGATTGATTATAAAATTGATCAAAAAAAGTTGCGTCTTTAGTCAATAAGTCATTAAAAGTTGAATCAGAAATCATCGAGGTCATCAATTTTTCATTATCTTTGAAGTAGTCATCTAATTTGAACCCATTGATGATTCCATGAGTTTCACAATTTGAGCAATCGCATGAATCAGGTGGACACAAGCAGGAGCTGGTATGTTCTTCAGCAGCTGAAATGGCTTTCAAATTTGAATTTATTGTATCGTGCAAGTCTTGATTCTGCATGTCCAGGTTTAATGCTTCGATTTGATCGAGATTTAAATTGATATTACCATGTACCTCACATCCATTACATGAACAATTATCGTCGCAACAACATGTGCCAGGGATTGTACATGAAGACACAGGGACCACCTTTAGTAGATCGTCAGAATCTGGCTTGATCTCATTGTTTTGCGGTGGTATTATATTTTGATTGAGCTTTTTTGTCATGTAGGTTTTGAATATTTGTGATTTATTAACTGATTTTTTCTTATTATTGCAACAACAAGATTTACCTTTTGAAATTTTCGGTGTACAACAAGTTGATGTATTTATAAAACTGTCGTCATTTATGACTATTTTGGAAGTTGGTTTCTGCAAGATATTAGGTTGAGATTTAGATTCATCATAAGGACCAATAATTTCACCACTATTCAAATCTATGACTTGTTTCGAGGATGACTTTAGTATAACGATGGGCTGAGACTTGCAGGACGAAATCGAGTCTTCTACCGCGTCGTTGACTTCTTCGGCAAACACTGCAATTCTATGATTTGGATTTCCATTTGCGTAAACAACAGGTCTACCTTTCGATCGCACTTGCAACAATGGTCTCAAATAATGCTTGCAAGATGACGATCTGTGGCCCCTTATACACTCCATGCATGAATGTTTAACATTGTCTATTAGAATCATTAAATTTTAATCTATACTTCTAGCTCTATTAATATAACCCACTATTGATTTTCAACCCTGATGTTTTGATGCTTAGTAAATTTCAACCACTAACCGGTTGAAATTTTTTTTATTTTTATTTTTTGTTTTTTTGACAGAGCAAATTTTATTACTGAATACAGCAGTCGTGCGGCTAGATTCCCATTAGGACAAAAAAAAAAGTGGTGATGGAAAGATTCGAAAGATGGACATAATCACCACACAACTGAAATCTGAAAGCCACACACATCAAACCGATGATTTAATATTGAATATCGAAAATTGAGATTATATGCATAAATCGACAAATATGACATTTACCATAATACCCAATCTTATCCGAAGCATCTGTCATGTCTTGACACGCAGGGTGTTGACAGAAGAAGAGAAAATCATAGAAAATGAAAAGAATCACCCAAATTTCAATTACAAGACAAAATGTCAAACAATCTCAGCTTCTTATCAGCCTTCGCGTTTAGTCTTCTGGGTGGGCCGTATTTCCTATTTCCGTCGAATAAGTGGCTACACGTTCAAAAAAAAAAAAAAAAAAAAATAAAAAAAAGAAAAATAAAAATAAAGAAAGTAAATAGGAGGCTAGTTTCACCTATTGAGCATACACTTGTAACTACGTTTTTCAGTTGTTTGGTCACTGTGTTGTTTGTATATCGGTGATGGTATCATCTGGTCATTTCATCATCAATACCAAAAAAACTGAATATGGTACGTTTAAAAAACGAATATACGCCTCTAATGACAGTCAAGTGTGTAAGTTCAAAGTCTAGAGCTTTTTTCAATGCAACGCCGGTTTTGATGGATCTAATTATAGTATAGTTGATCATCGCTCAGTACAAGATTTCAAAAGTAATTTATTTTCTGAATGCGGTTGTGTTATATCCAGCATAATATAATGTACCACAAAGCACAACAATGGTCAAACCCACTAAATTCCTAAAGTGCCAGCTTTCCGTTATATGTGCAACAAGTTTTACAATCACGGCAGCTAATTTTAGAATTCACTATGTTAGGAATTTAGCGGGTGCATATAATATAATAATTTAATATAAAATTATAATATAACATACTCTAATATTATAATATAAAGCCCTGTTGGTGTGCATTACGTAATATTAATTAATTAGTGATGACGAACGAGGAAGACTGAAAACAACAAAACAAAAAAAAAAGACTACGGATATTTTTTCTAGATCACCGGTTTTAAATTGAAAAATAATCCCGACATCCAGTAAATATTATAAAGAGGCATCGTTTTATATATAGTATTTTTTTTCACCTTCTTCTTCAACTAAAGTTTTTTTTCTTCTTTTCTGTTGGTAGACCAAATATTGTCCTTAATGAGTAATAATAACAATCTTTATTCCCAGGTTGATGCTAGCCAGGATACTATTGCTAGTCAAGATTCTTCCAGTTCAAACAATTTAGTTAAGCCTTATGAGGGCAACGAAGACTTTGAACCAAAATTACTAGATGAAGAGAAACAGCTACAAAATAATGAGTATGGAGATATACCACCAAACGGTGATGAGCTATCAAGATACGAATCAAGTGCAAAGTTATCAAGACAACTATCAAGAAAAATTACAGGAACAGAAGGAATGATGGAAAAAGCTTTGGAGTCTACCGAGCCATTACCTTTGATGGGCGAGAACCGAGACTATCCACCTTTGCTTGGAGACAAGCTGCCATATGCTGTTTCATTCACTGGAATAGATGACCCCACACATCCGCATAATTATACCCTTATCAGAAAGCTAATGATAACAGTTGCATGTGCTTTGAGTGCATTGTCAGTGTCGATGGGAAGTGCTATGTTTTCAGAGTCTAACGAAGTATTGATGGAAATATATCACATAGGTATCAGTGTGGTTGCTTTGGGTACTAGTTTGTATATCATGGGTTTCGCTACAGGGCCCGTCATTTATGGTCCGCTTTCTGAATTATTTGGCCGTAAAATCATCATGATAATTTCAAGTTTGGGTTATGTATGTTTTGCTTTCGCCGTTGCCACCGCCAAGGACCTTCAAACAATAATGATTTGTCGTTTCTTTTGTGGTTTTGTTGGAAGTGCGTCGTTTGTCCTTTCGCCTGCTGTTCTAAGTGATGTATACAATGCCAAACAGCGTGGGTACGCTATTGCAATTTTTTCAATGTGTTTGTTCGGTGGTCCCATGTTATCACCAATTTTGGGTGGTTTCACAGTTAAAAACTCTGCATTAGGCTGGAGGTGGACTCAATATTTTTGTGGGATTGTTGGATCTTTGAGTTTAATTCTCAATGTATTTGTTTTAGAAGAAACTCATCATCCGATTATTTTAGTGAAAAAGGCTGAATTGTTAAGAAGAAGAACAGGTAATTGGGGAATTTATGCACCACATGAAGAAGTTAGTCTCGATTTGAAAGAAATTGTTGAAAAAAACATCCTCAGACCTGTAAAACTTATTCTGACAGAACCTATCATTGCCTTGGTCAGTTTTTACAATGCGTTGATTTACTCAGTCTTATACATGTTTTTGACTGCTTTACCATTGATCTTTTCCACGCGTTATCACTGGAGCCAAGGTGTTGCCGAATTACCATATTTATCAATGTTGATTGGAGTATTCAGTGGTGGCTTTTCAATCATGTTTTTTGAAAAAAGATATATTAGGGCCATGGAAGCTAATGGAGGAAAACCAGTGCCGGAGGAAAGATTACCTCCAATCATGGTTGGTGCATTTACATTTGTCATTGGGATTTTTTGGATGGGATGGACCGGTGATTACCCGCAACATGTGCATTGGATCGTACCTACAATTGGGGCTGCTTTTGTTGGTAATGGTTTAATCATGATATTCTTGCCAACTATGAACTACATTATCGATTGTTATTTATATGTAGCTGCATCGGCTTTGGCTGCAAATACGTTTTTGCGTTCCGCAATGGCAGCATGTTTCCCATTATTTTCACATCAAATGTTTGTCAATTTAACTATTAAATGGGCTAGTACATTGGTCGGGTGCTTGGGTGTGTTAATGATACCAGTTCCCTTTTTGTTTTATAAATATGGTAAATCATTTAGAGAAAGATCCAAATACGCTTTCAAATAATAGATATCATAATAGTTTAAGCATAAGAAAAGTCAATATAAAACTAATATTTAGTATCGTATTATTATCCTCTTTTTCTTTTTAACAGAGTGATGTCAATTGAATGATTTATACCAAATGTAATTTTTAATTGTTTGTTCTTGCAAACGGCTTTTACTTGCATTTGGTTTTGTAACTTTTTTTTTTTTTTCTATTTTTGAATTATGATCGGCTTTAAAAATGAAGAATGAAATTGGCCAGCACGGCGCTGGACTGACTACTTTTGACCTGATACACGATGAAGTACTAGTTACATTATACATGGCGATCCTTATTGCCAGTCAAAGTCAACTTGTCATCTGAGTCTGCTGCGTTATTCCTGGCAATTTGTCATGACTTAATGGTGATCAGTGTAAATCTCAAGTATTTCCAAAGTGATAAAAAGTCTTCAACAAACAAACCCTAAAATCCTAGTCTCATTCTTTCCTGCATTCAATTCACTTTTTCAATTATTAGCTATAAAATTATATATTCACTCGTGATGATTAACACTAGTATTTTTTCATGCACCGCGTAAAAAGGATTATTTTTTTTTTATTTATTATATGAGAAACTTTGAATTAGCAATTTAAAAACCTTACCGACAGAAAATTTGGTTCTGTGTTTTAGCATATTAAACCCTTCAGGCAAATGGATAATTTAAGTTTGTTTTTTTTGGCACGATTCTTTTCGTTTTAAAAACAACTTGTAAATATGTATGGCTCATGGTGCGGCTGTGGTAGGAGCACAATGTAATTTTGTAAATGATGCCTTGGATAACTTATTTTAATATCATCCTGATCTATAATTTTTCGGGTTTACTGGCAATTTGACTTCTAGTTGCGATGTTTATGCAATGCAGATATCAATTAACATTAGTTGAATACCTTACTGAGATTTAGTGGTTAATTTGAAATCTACTATTTTAAAATGTATCCTCGCAGTATTTTGGATCCTTTCCTGAAATGTCTCTTGGATCTGGAAACGTTTTTCTTCTTGCAGTTTGAGTTCCAAATGCAATCTGATCACGCCGTTTGATATCAACCAAATGTTTTTTAAATCGCAACCCAGATTGATGCTTGTCTACTTAAAGTCGGATTTATTCCTCCTAGAGTTTTCATTTTCTTGTACAGTATCTACATGTCTTACAATTCTTCCTTTTTATTTTTATCAATAAATCCCGAAGATTTATATCGTGTTGTAATAATTTATATTGCAAATTCTCCAACTCGTATTGTGAGAGACTCCACTTACTGGAAACCCACTGATATTTGTTAAAGAGGGAGCCTTATAAATCAAACTATTTTGCTATTTTGTTCATGAAATTGTTTTGATTTAAAATTAATCTGTACATAAGCTTCTTCCAAAATACATATTCTTAACTTATACCTTGATCTTTGACATCAGATTATTTTTAACCCATATATATCTTTTGTAGCCATGCATTCGCAAACGTATTGTGTACGCTTTAGGTTCGTGCTACAATCACAGTCAAGACTTTTAGTTTGTTCCGTAATTAGTTAGTTAGTTATTTCAAAGGTAGAAGTTTATTGATACTATTCTCAAGGATTATGCACCACTATTTTGCAGTTAAGTAAAATAACAATAATTATATTATTCCGTGACTGTGATAAAGATAAGCCGTAAGATTCGGCAAATTCTATTTTATCCCTGTTATTGCTACCAGTGTCATTATCGCATTATTTATTCGACCGTAAAACTAAATTTTTTCAATGCCTGAGAAAGCGATACATGACAGAATTGCTAAAAATAGAATTAAATATTGTTCCATGCGAACCATAATTGCTGTCAATATGATTTTCAAAATGGCTGCTGATCAGGAGGCAGACTAGTATTCGATTGTTATGTGTATTATACAGAAAACAACATTGTAAGGTAAAAAAATATATTTACTTGCAATTTCAAACTGAAAACTCTAAGATTATCGATAAATATATTTAGATTAAACTTGTTATTATTGGAAATGTAAATAGTATTTCGATGTAATATTTCTGACTGCGGTATCAATCTAAAAATCTGACACTACGCTTTGGTAGTTGCTCTGACACAACATGGATAACACGTCGGATGTAGTTTTACAATGGTTATGAATTTGGTCGGATTTATTATAATAAGCCGTAATGTCGTTGACCGATTAATTTTTTCATTTGTAAGCTACTAAAAGCAAGCAGAAGAAAAAAAAAAAAAAATAATAAACGAAAAATAAAAAAAAATAAAAAAAAACAAAACGGAAAATGAAATTTAGCCGTTGTAGTATTTCCAGAAGATAAAACTTCAAGCAAAACGAAATACAGTTTTCGATTGGTGAATAGCACAACGCAGTGAAACTTCACTTACTAGCCGGGATTGGAACATCTACGAGATGGTATTAGAAGGGACGAAAGTGCAAGTAGTTTGTTTTGGAGTGTCGGGTAATGTGATATCTAGATCGATTGTAATTGATTTGTGCTTGTTTCTCTCTATGCATTATTTCTAAAGCGAAATGACTTACAGCTACATTAGCTAGGCAAGATTATTTTCTATTTAAAAATGCTACTTCCCTCTAATTACTGCAACAGCACATTATTTTAATTTTTTACTGAAGAGGGGTTCTTATGTCATCCGAACCAAAAGCAAACACTTTGGACACAACTACTCCTTCTATTACCAGCCAGGAGCCCAAGTACGCCCAAGAAGAAAACGCAAATGACGTTGAAAATTTTTATGGAAATGAAGAAAACATTGAGCAACCAAACCAGTTGAATAAGTATAGAACAGCTGAAGAAGATGCAGATTTGAGTCAAGTTGAATCGCAAGTGGAGTTGTCTAGAAGGGCATCAAGAAGAACTTACGATTATGATGAATTGATTAGAACAGCAACCCAATTATCAACACCTTTACCTCCAATGGGTAATGGCAGACCATACCCACATCATCCTGGGTCAAGAGATCCTTATGTAGTTCAATTTGATAATGGATTTAAAGATCCAAGCCATCCTTTCAACTATTCAAAAAGAACTAAAGTGCTTTACACTGCTTCAGTAGGTTTATCGGCGCTTAGTTGTTCAATGGGTAGTGCTTTCTTTGCCGAAGCTGCTGTTGACTTGATGGAAATTTACCACATTGGTTGGACAGTTGCTACTTTAACCACATCCTTATACGTGATTGGTTTCGCAACAGGGCCTGTGATATACGGTCCATTGTCCGAACTTTTTGGTAGAAAGACTGTCATGGTACCTTCTTGTTTTGGATACGTGTGTTTTGCATTTGCTGTTGCAACTGCAAAAGATCTCCAAACAATCATGATATGTCGTTTTTTTTGTGGGTTTATTGGAAGTGCTAGTCTTGTGGTGGCGCCAGCAGCCATGGCGGATATGTTTAATGCTAAGCAACGTGGTTTGGCCATCACTATTTTTGCAATGATGTTATTTGGAGGACCTGTACGTATTATTTTTTGAAATCAACTGCAAGCCAACGATTGATACTAACTTTTTCTTTTTTTTAGATGTTAGCTCCAATTTTAGGTGGTTTTACGGTGAAGAATTCAGCGTTGGGATGGAGATGGACCTCTTATTTTTGTGGTATTATAGGAGCCTTAGCCTTGATTATGAATACTTTTCTTTTAGCTGAAACTCATCATCCTTTGATTTTAAAACATAGAGCAGAAGAATTGAGAAGACGAACTGGAAATTGGGGTATTTACGCTCCTCATGAAGAGCTTACTTTGAGTATCAAAGAAATCGCCGAAAATAACATTGCTAGACCAATCAAACTTTTGTTTACTGAAAGTATCTTATTTTGTGTCAGTATCTACAATTCATTTATTTACGGGATGTTATATTTGTTTTTGACTGCATTACCATTGATTTTCACTCAAGTCTACGGTTGGTCGTCCGGTGTTGCTGAATTACCTTATTTATCAATGTTGATCGGCGTTTTCATTGGTGGTGCCATGATTATTTACTTTGAAGGTAGATACAATAGAGCAATGGATGCAAATGGAGGTAAGCCAGTTCCTGAAGAAAGATTACCACCAATGATGATCGGAGGTTTTACATTTGCAATAGGTATATTCTGGATGGGCTGGACTGGGGCCTACGGTAAACACATACATTGGATAGTTCCAACTCTTGGTGCCGGTTTTGTTGGCCATGGATTAATGATGATATTCTTACCCAGTTTCAATTACATTATTGATTGTTATTTATTAAATGCTGCTACTGCGTTGGCAGGCAACACATTTATCAGATCTTCTTTCGGGGCTGCATTTCCACTTTTTGCTCGTCAAATGTTTGTTAACTTGAAAATTCAATGGGCAAGTACTTTGTTGGGTTGTTTAAGTATACTTATGATACCAATACCTTTTTTGTTTTACAAATATGGTAAATATCTTAGAGGAAGATCAAAATACGCATTCGTTTTGTGATTGCGTGGACAATTAAAATAATATAAATATAGAACAATTACTAATAAATATTACTTGTATAATTTTTAACATTGAGCCCGGGGCTTCTTCACGTTGAAACCCCAAAAAAAAAAAGAAAAAAAAAAAAAAACCACTAATATATGCCTTTAAGAAATGATTTAATAATAATTGTCAACGACAATCATAGTAGATCCCTCTATATCAATTTCTTCCACATCATTGCAAACAAAGTCGTCCTATCCATGTGTACGGCTTGTTTCGATTTAGAATTCGATAATAAACACATACTAGTTGCAATGAAAGTCTTCAAAAAAATTTCGTATTTAAGAATCTAGTAACCTGCAAATCGGAATTGGCAAAAGACGTTTTCGACCAAACGATTTGAATTTTGTTATCGCAGCAAATGAATTATTTTCTTTTCGGATAAAAAAAAATATTAAAAGTTTTACCTTATAGACATATTAATTTTTAAGTTTTGCGCTTCTAACAAAGCCGGCTTCCAAAGAAAGTCTACATTTTAACTATTTAGTCTCAAATGAAAACATTACTGAAAATTCAAGATGAATTTTCTACCAAACATTTCCTATTTAGGTTAGCTAATTTCTGCTACTAACAATCTTATCAGATACAATTATGTAGCATCAGACGCACCGAATAATTCTCTTTCGATGAAGGCGGGTGCATTGTAATTAATTGTTGCATTTTGCAATGTATAAATACCACGCATTTGTCCAGAAAGGAAAACAAACGTAACTAAAGATGAAGTTAAGCTTGCTTGTTACTGCAATATTATTGGCTGTAGTCAATTCCAGTCCAGTTTTTGAGAAACGGTCAATCAACAATACGGCTTTAGCTGAAAATATTCCAGAGTCCTCAAATGACAATATAGAGACCTCTTACGGAAAGCCGTTTGCAATTTACCAACCAAAAGTTTTTGTTGTTTCATTATTCGAACTTGAAAGAGATCCATGGCTCAAGGCTATGAACTTCACAGTGAACATTACACTTCCAGGCCTTTCGCCAGTATACCCAACCATACATTGCCTTTCCAATTACTCCATATGCCAAGTAACATTAGGTGAAGGTGAAATCAATGCTGCTGCTTCGATGACTGCATTGTCCTTGAATCCATTGTTCGATTTGAGTAAAACCTACTTCTTGGTGGCTGGTATCGCCGGTGGTCAACCAGAATACACAACGTTGGGAGGTGTTGTTTTGTCAAAATATGCGGTTCAAGTTGGTTTGGAGTATCAAATAGATTATAAAGACTATCATCAAACTAATCCAGAGTGGACTACTGGCTACATACCATATGGCACTGACAATCAACACACATACCCAGGAAATGTCTATGGAACAGAGGTCTTTGAGCTCAACGAAAACTTAAGGGACAGAGCCTTTAAGCTTGCATCCAACGCTACCCTCAATAACGGTAACAGTTTAAATAAAAAATTCAGAACATTATACAATGAAACTGCAGCTAGAGGAAATGCAAAAGTAGTTAAATGTGATGTCGTGACAAGCGACAATTACTTCACTGGTCCAGTATTGAACGATTATTTTTCAAATCTTACCAAATTGTTGACTAATGGATCAGCTGCATACTGTGCGACCGCACAAGAAGATAATGCAATCTTGGAAGTGATGACTAGATTAGACAAATACGGTTTGGTGGATTATGAGCGTATAATTGTCATGAGAACCATTTCAGATTTCTCCACACAACCACCTTCAATGAGTACTTTTGAATATTTCTTCAATAGAACAGACGGTGGAATACAAGCTTCATTAGATAATTTGGTTTTGGCAGGAACCCCTATTGTACATGATATACTTAAAAATTGGAATTCGTTATACAAATCAAATAAATTTACATCTAAAAATTACGTCGGTGACATTCTCGGTACCCTTGGTGGGAAGCCAGACTTTGGAAAAGAATCTTTCGAAATTGCTTAATTATCCGTTACATATATATTAAATACCTATTTTATAATAAAATCATCCTCGTCAAATAATTCGCCACAATTGATTATTAAGCTTTCCAAGATCAAATTTATAAACCCAAAATTATTGATCAAAATCTCTAGGTGACTAGCTTCAGTTAATGCTGGGCCAATCACAGTAGCAATGTTCGAAGGAGTCATTTTGTTCTTTTCACTCAAACTGCTTATCTTGTGTAAATGTCTGCACAATAATCTTAAAGTATTATAATTTACACCAGGCAACTTATCTAAAATTTCTTTATACTTTTCAATCATCGTTGCTTTATTTGCTTCTTTGCATAAATCTTTGTCAATGAAAAAACAATTAATAACTTCGTCAGTTAACAACGCATCTGGTAATTCCCGGAAATACGACTTTACTAAACTTGTCAATACATGCGTATCATACTCTCGATCCCTCGTATTAATAAACCCGAATTTGTCAATTGAGTATTTAATATTTACCAATTCAGTTACAGATGAGCTAATTCGATATACACCAACTTCTTCTATTCCTTTCTTTTCGATCTCTTCAAATACATATCGCAAAAAGTGAGGTACATTCGATTGCTCCCTTTTGCATACATATGAAATAGGAACGCCAAATGTAATATTATTGTTACCAATTTTGAAATTTAAAATCTTTGAGTAAAACCAGTGTCGATTTGAATAATTCAACTTAACTAACCAATCATTTAAATCTAATTCGCTTGTTGCTTGGAAAAAATACTCGTCGTCACCATCTGAGCCAATTTTAAAACACAAGGGCATCAAATAGACCGGGAAAATTTTCCTACCCTTTAGTGGAATTACAAATGACGCCTTTTGTTTTATATCGATTTGATGATTGGGATCGGGCAATTCTTTCACAACTATACTTTTTTCCATGTTGCTTCCTCCTGACAATGAGAACGGTCTTGTTTTAGTGAAAAGTCCGCTTATTTTAAACCTTGATGCGGAGTTTGATTTATATGACATGGATTGCCGTTTGAAGGTGCTGCTAGATGATTTTCTGGAAATTGTATGCATAGAACCATTTTCAAAGGTCTGTTTATTATCGTCTAAATTCTTGCTCTGAAATTGTTGAATCAATTGTTTCTTATCATTATCGATTGTCAATATTTCATACTGGTTCCTAATTATACTTTCAAATAGATTAAACTGCTTGTCTGCAAATATAGTTATTTCACGATAACTCTGTTGTTTAACTAATGATTCATCTAATTTGAACAAAAATTCAAATTCTTTTGATTCGTGTGATGAAAATTCAATATTTGATTCTGTATCAAAATCTTCAACGCCAATTTCTTTCAACAATTTAAACACTAAATAATTTTTACGAAAATTAAGCATGTTGTTGTGGAATGAGGGACATTCATATGTTGCCATTAAATTTTCAATTACCCAACCAAAACATGGTAATAGCGGCTCAGTTGATTGTAGATCTTGGATGTCAATGTTATTCGGTAACAATTGAGTTATACCTTCCTTTATAAATAATCTATCCACATCGGAAGCATAATCATTTGATGTGAAAGCTTTTACCCATAAGCTAGAAAAAGATCTGCTTTCGGTAGAATAAATCACGTTCACAATTGCAGTCTCTATACATGATGGAATGAACCCAATACCATCAAATATAAATTGATTTTCATTCATTTTTAATTGAGATATTTTAACCATAATTAGCAAAGTTTTCATTCTGTCCAACCTTTCTTCTGTTGAAATATTAGGATCTATCAATTGAATTAATAGATAATTTCTAAATTTAAAATATAACTTGAATAATTTTCTAAAAACCAAGGGGAATTTTTTTAACATCAATTGATTTCCATCAGGACCTGTCAAAGTTTCAAAATAATTGAATATGTTCGATATAATTAATTGATCGTCTAATTTATCCGGTTTTTGTAGATTGAAATTAAACAAACAACATTTCTCAAATGAATTTTCCAACAATTTGTAGACTTTCATCCAATCTTCAAGTTTTATTCCTTTGTAAAACACTGTCAATAATTTATTGAATTTATCAAGAAACTTCTCCACCTTGTGAACATTCTTATGGCTTGGCAAATTTCTATTCATTGGAACCTCGTGTAATGAGTTGTTGAATTTAAATTCGTGAATTAAATACTCGTCAAATTTCAGAATTTCCACTGGTCGATAAGTTTTTTTGACAAATAACTTCTTCAATTTTTTATAATTTGTTACCAAAATTTCAAACGATTTTTCAAGTGACTTCCCAACTTTATTTGAATTATACCACTGCAATATTTCGTTGCTAAATAACTTTAATAATTTAATTAAAACATTTTTATTCGCTAAATCTGAGGAAAAATTTGAATAAAAATTATTGAGCAACAAAATTAAAACCTTCAAAATATTAATTTGAATTTTTAATAGCAATTCATAATCTATGTTTTCTAATAAGTTTGGATCTATTGTTTCATCCAAATCCCAATTGGGAAAGGTTGAATTATTTCCAGAATTTCCAACTTTTGCGTCATACTCTTTCTTTAAAATTGATATGATTGCGTTTCCCGAATTTACAAACCTATGTGCTAACTTTTCCAAAAGTTCTTTTGTTGAAATGAATGAGTTGTAGTTTAATAAAAATACAAATCTGTATTCTGTCAAATCCAACGAAACATTTTGATGAAAATAATGAGAATCAATCAAAAGCAAATCAATTAATCGATCAATTGTGGCGAATTTCGGCACATAATTTTGACAACCTTCTACACCATCACTTGAATGGTTTGCATTCATTTTAAGTTTTGGGGATAATGGCATTGAACTAAACTTCAAGTTCAAAATATTATCTACGTCGAAATCTAATTTTGAAATGTTATCCTCACCTTCAATATCACAAACATAATCATTGCTAGTATTGTTAGAAATTTTAGCGCTACTGCCATCAAACTCTGGTATAAAATCATCAATTGAAAAAATGAGATTATCATCTGCAATTATCACGTCACCATCGACATCTGAATTGAAATTTAAATTCATAGGATCCCTCTCTGTTTCAGTCAAATCAACATATTTTGTTATGTTTAATTTGAAATATTTGTTATTAAACAATGGTAGTTTCATTAATGAAGTGACTTTTTTTGACTTTAAATTATTGCTGTTGATCTCTAACGAACTGATTGACAAATTGAGTATATTTCCACCATCATATATGTTATTCGATTGTTTTAAATATGCTTCTGGCAATTCAGGTTCCAAATCTAGTGACAATTGCATAAGTGCCTTGAGGTTTCTTGAATCACAGTTTGCATTTATTAATGATAACAACATTTGTTTTATATCAAAATCAGATTCTCGTACCGGTTTATTACTATCAAGTTCATTGATTTGGTTTTTGCTGTCAGTGACACCACCATTATTGGCTCCTAGGTGTAGAACCTGATTTAAATTTTCATTCGAAAATATGAAACCCATTGAATCATATTTGCTTAAGACTTTATTATTATATTGAATTATGTCTTCGAAGTCTACCAAATTATTCAAATAGTCATTCCAGCGATCAAATGAATAATTAATTTTTTTCCAAATTGATTCTACTTCATAAACATCAAAATTTTTATTTACCCCGTTGCTGTTATTTATTGCCAAATCACCAAAATATGGAATGACCCTTTCTTTTGCATAAAGCTTACCGAGACCTCTAGGAGCCATTATATGATAAGAACCTTTCGAATTTATAATGTTATTCGTATTACTGCTTGCTTGTGAACCCAGTGCATCTATGTTTATCGATCCGTTTACCAAGTAACGCCTGTCCAACTCAAACAAAACAGGTGACCAATCATTTCTGAGCAATTTTACGTACTCAGGAGTTACCAACGACCAAATTTTTGTTAATCTCAAAATTGGTTGTGATAAGATAATTGACGAAATACCTAACCATGATGACATATTCCCCGATTTATCCAATAAACATCCCAAATCTATCCACCTTTCCAATAATCTTGCTTTATATTCCAAATGTGTTGAATTCATGAATTTCAAATCGTCTTCAAGAAACAAATGATTAATTAACAATCTAGATAAATAATGTATGTGAAAATCATTATTGAATATCAAGGGGTTTTTCTTGTAAAACAAGTTTTTGTTGACATCACTCTCATTTATAGATGAGTACAATAATAATGACTTGTCTTTATTGGAATTCCAATTTTTAAAAAATTTCGAGTCAACCTCTCCAATTGTCCTTGCAAAGTCGAGTAAGTTAATTTTCTTCATAAATGCTTCTGAATTAAGAAATAAAAATGGTTGTAAATCACTATGTAATTTATTTGTATCCACCAAATCAATCAATGATTGCTGTCTTTTTAGCATTACTTGTTTAAATTTCAATATATTTTCCGTTTGAATATTTGTTTGTGAAAGGGCTTCTAGTAATTTAAAAATTGTAGGTGCTATATCGGAATTTAACAAAAACGATTCAAAGTGTTTTTCAATGTTGTTTAACAATTCTAGTAATCGCTTCACAATGATATTGCGGTCATAATCTCCTTCAAAAAAATTGTTTAAAAGCATTTTAACATAATTTAAAATAAACCTCAAATTGTCATTAAAATTGGAAATTATTGGAAGAATTTGAATGACCATTCGAATTGAATCATAATCCAGTTGATTTTCGTTAAAGAACACAAAATGTACTATCGATTCCAAAGAATTATCTCCATTGTCCTTAAAAAAATTTGTAGTAAACGTATGTGATTGAAAATTATATCTCAAATTGGGATGCGGTAATTTGGTTTTTAGATAGTTCACTTCTAGACTAAACGTAGACGACGATTTTGAATTTGCAGAATCTAAAGGTGAATTTTCTATAGGTCCAATTGAATTAGATTTTTCCATTACATTTTTTGAGTTAGAACTGAAATGATTCGAAGAACTTAAAAACAGATCAAAATTTCCTTGATCAACATCATTCAATGCATTATTGGGTACGTCAGTTGTCCCGGTGGCATCAAAATTACCAGCAATGTACTCTTGATTCTCTAGTTTGAAATTTTTTATGTACAATGATGGATTAGGCTTATATAAATATAAATGAGAGCCCTTCAATTCGGCACGAAATAATTTTAGATTATCTTCGACGATTTCATTACTATTGACAACTCCATTCACCCAATTAGTTTTGATTACTTTATTGTCATAATTTTGTTTGATTAATGTAGATAATTTTGTGTTTGAGTGCAAACTTACAGATGTGTTTGATGTATTGGATGATTTAGGGAGCTGTTCTGTAGAACGCAAATTATTTGCTGCAGATAGATATGTTGCGCTCGATGTTGATTCATCATCATGTCTATAGGAATTTGTCGAGCTATTTTCCTCTTTAATAGAACCTATATCGTCAAAATGCAAAGTGGTTGAAGAATGGAGGTGGTCAGAGCTTAGTTGCCGTTGTTGATATTGAATTGTTGAATCTGCATGTAAACTATCGCTTGAACCGTATGAATTACTTGAATTAATCGATGTTGCTATATTCGAAAAGCTTCTCCTCTTATCTTTATCTTTTCTTGTCCAAATCTTCCTCATATTCTGATATAGAGTTCCGTATGCATACACTCTCTATTGAAATTTGATTTGATTTCAGTAGAGAAAAAAAAAAAAAAAAAAATAAAACTAAAATAATAATTATACCTGAATTAGCAAAATTAAATCAACTTTAAAATACCAATTACTAAAATACCAACCAAAAAAGCTTTTTTCGACAAAGGTTTCTGTCAATGTTATTATGTGGTACAGTGAAAGAATATAGCTTCTAGGATTAGAGTAATCAGCAAAATCTAATATTAGTTACATTTCCAGCTGAAGAACTCGTAAATGCTTAAATTTGCGTTAGTTAATCGAAACTATCAAAAAACAAATAATTGCTATTCATGTACGTAAGAAAACCAAATATCGAATCTATTGGTTATAATTGATTGAAAACACGTTTAACCTCCTAGTTGTCGTCTGATCAAATTTCAGTTAGAGACTTCGGGAATTTTAGCTATAAAAATATTGTTCGAGTCTTAAAATTGTGCCACACGCGCGAGGTAAACTTAAAAACAGGGTGCGCAGTGTAGATCTTCATGTCAATAAAACAAAAATTTATGCTGTGTTGTAAATGAATTACAAGATTGACAATTGTTGATTGTTTAATGACTTTCAATTACGTTTACTTGTTGTGTTCGAGATCGTTCAATACAATTCGTATATAAATTAATTTTTCAATTTGCCGTCTACTCAAAATGTGATAGATGCAACCTTTTGATAAAACTTGTCTGCATGTATTCACATTGGTTTATTCGTTTAAAATTTCAAACTTGCTCTATCAATCACTTTACACAAATTGCGTTGTTTTTTTGAATATAGAATGTGAAGATTTTAAAGTTAGGACACCAAGGTGAGATTAAATAAGATTACAATTAATATATCTCTCTTCTTCGTCGATTAGATTGTGTATATTTCAAAATTAGGATTCTAAAGAGAAAGTGAATTATTTAACAAGTGGTAATTTTTGCAATTAAAATTTCGAAAAAAGTGATAAATTGTAAAATTTTGTTGCATTTGACGGACTTGCATTTGACAGGCTTGCATTTGACAGGCTTGCACCCGTAAGACTAACGATATGATTTAGTTGAAAAGCAGGATAATCTTTGTATAACGTTGTAGCGTAGGTTTTGCATGTACCCCCCAATATTTACGAAAAGAAGGAAAAAATAATTTTAAAATTATACATTTGGAATATCATATATTATTCAAATTTATCTATTAAGTTTTTGATTTTGGGTTTTATGTCCACATCTTCTTCAGTTTGAAAAATCAATTTCAACTCCTTTAATACGAGGTCTTTAACTGGTGGTCTATACAGTAATAAATATTGAGCAGCTAAAATTCCAATACTGGATTTTCCTGGTATTTTTATGATGTGAGTAATTTTCTTTATAAATAAATCATTGAGCTCGGGAAGGTCACTAACTAAACGCAAAAATAATTTTTTATCTGTTGGTTCCAAAAATGTAATAACGTTATCAATAATTTTTTCTGCCCAGTATAGGTAACTAGATTCGTATGTCTTGTCAACATTGGCTTTATCTTGTATTTTCGAAAGCTCGCTGTTAATTCTATCTGCACGCCATTCTTCAGTGAGCCATACAATCATAAGATCAACTTGCCCACGGTGATCTACAAAGTAATTAAAAAGTGCTTGTCTTATCATGTTTGCCATTTCAATTTTATTTTTGTCATCAACCGACTCATTTCCATTAACTTTTAGACCCCTTGTTGCTAATCGTGCTAACAATAAGCACCATGTGTCTTTCTTCCACGATTTTGAAGCTATTTCTGTCAATTTTTTATTGATTTCCGAGTGCTTATCGTCATCATCGTCATCATCGTCATCATTTTCAACTAGTAAATTACTTGAAGGTGCAAACGCTTCGTTAGATTTTTTTATGAAATTCTTAATAATTATTGATAGATGACTTTTTTTCTCATGAAATGATAGTTCTTGTGGTGGTGGTAAACTAAATTCACTTTCAGGGTTGTATACTTCCTCAAACTCTGGGTCCTCTTCATAATTTTCTTCCGCTATTTCATTTATATCAATTTTTTCCTCAAATTTCACCTTAGGTTTGGCTGGCAATGAGGGTACTTTTTGATTCAAGATAACAGAATTCTTTTCTAAGCCGACATTTGCTGCATTTCTATACCTTTCACTAAGAATTTCTAAAGCTTTGGATAATTTTGGAACAGAAGCTTTCTGCAAAGCATTGACCACTAGGTTTTGTAGTAAGCTTTGCTGTAATGTGCTGACGTCAAAATTATTTATCTGGTCATTGGAGTCGTTTAATGTATACAAATTTTTAAATGTTAGAATCTTTATTTTCTTGGAAGAATTATAAAAACCTTCAAATTTTCTTTTCTTGATGTTGGAGTCCGGAATGACAAATATATTCTTTTTTCTAATTTCATTTCCTCGATCGATAAGAGTCCCCAAAATCTTGTTAAATCCATACTCGTAGTTTGCTGGTATCAACTTTTTGTCCTTACAATGCTTTATAAAAATTCTCAATGTTCTATCGACGTACTTCTTAGCTAGCTTAAATTGCTCAATGGTTTGGTAATTGGACATGAGTTTATTGTCGGGATTGAATTTATCTATCGCTTGACAAATTATAGACGCAAACTGAGGCTTTTTTTTCATCAAAACTATCAAATGATTTATGGTTGCAGTAACCAAAGGGGTAATAAGAATATCATCATCAAATATTTTCAAAACAACATGCTGAAGTAACGTTTTTGATTCATTTTCCATATTGGATGATTTTATCAATGAATGATTTTCGGGTACATTGTTTAAAGAAAATCCTAAACCGCCATTCAAATCGTCTCCAATTATAGTACTTTTTGACTGGTAATCGATAACGATAAGCAAAAAGTTTAATAGCTGTATTTTGGTACCTACATTTCTAAAACAATCATGTTCAACATTATCTGATGGTTCCAAAGGATAAGTTGAATGATATTTGTTAATTAAACAGTTTTTGAGTTCCACCAACTTATTCCAAACTGGAGTACAACCATCATTTTCCGAAACGTACTGGAAAATTAGTTTATAAACTGTTGTCGAAATTTCAATCAGTTTTTTGAAAGTAACAATTTCTTGTTCTATTAAATTAACATAAATAATCAACGTATCTAAAGTGTCGATAGCTAATTCGATCTTGTCTTTATTATTTAACTGCTTATTCAAATAATAATTCTCATAGATAAATTGTATACCCCATAATTGAACGGCTTTTGAAGCAATTTGATTATTCACAGCTAGTAGAATTTGTTTGTAAACCAATGCAAATTGACCAGGCTTAGTAAGTTCATACAACTTAGCCTTTTCCAACGATTCAATGACATTATTATCGTTAGATAGTGACATCTGGATTGAAAGTTCGAGTCAAAAATTTATTTTTTTTTTTTCACCAAGACACTGCTGCTACCTTTTATAAGATTGGGAGGCATTATATAAACTACAAGAACTTGTAAGTGAATAGCAGCCAAAATGTAATTGTCAACTACTTTCTCTAGTTTAATTATTAGAATAATTATCAACTCTAAATAACTTCATGGAACAAACAATACAACTAGTAATTATTCAGGCATAAAAATTATCGAAGAAACATTGATAACTAATTCAATTTCTGTTTACCTTTGAATTCTATAAATATGATAATAATTGATCAATACTTTGCGTTTTAAGTCGACTATGCTTTCAGTTTTAGTGTTTTTGGTGGTGGAAAACCGAAAACACGCACGCGTTTTAAAAAATATTTAGTTCATTTTTAGATCGATCTTAACAATTTTATAACGATGTCAAACAAACGTCAGTTTGAAGAAATACATCAAGATCAAGCACATTCTTTGCCCGTTGCATCACAAACATTATCAGCATCGAGTCTGTTTGAAATTTTAACAAAGTCTCAAGAACATTTACTAAAAAAAATTAAGAGACCTGTTGGTAATGAGGAACCTTCTGAATTTGAAAAGGAGTTATTAGATATGACTCAGGCAGTAAGCCAAGTTGGTGGAGAAGAAGACCAGTCATGGGCTAGGCCTATGCTATCGTCAGATTTTGATCCAGAGGAAGCTGATATTTCTTTTCAACAGTTGGATGCAGAAGAATATAATGACATGGACAACACCCATGCAAGATTCTTTGGAATTTCACAGGAAGGTTACTCAGTTTTATGTAATGTCACTGGATTTATTCATTACTTTTATTCACCGGTACCAAAAGGTTTTTCAGAAAGGGATCATTTGGTCCAATTCATCAGTTACTTACAGGCAAATTATGAAGGTGTGTTAAATGTTGAAATAGCCATGAAAGAATCTATTTGGGGTTTTAACAATAACATAAAAAGTCCATTTTTCAAATTATATGTTAACAACAATAGGAATATAACAAAATTGAGATCTGCATTTGAAAGAGGTGATGTTAATTTTGAGAATTTATTTTCAACGCAGCCTAGTATGATTTATGATAATATTAATTATTTGTTGAGATTAATGATTGATTGTAAAATTACAGGGATGTCATGGATAACATTGCCAAAAAGGAAATACAAATTGGTTAAAAATAAGATTTCTAATTGTCAAATTGAGTGCACTATCGATTATAATGATTTAATTTCTCACCCTTCAGAAGGAGATTGGTTGAAAATGGCCCCATTACGTATCTTATCTTTCGATATAGAATGTGCTGGTAGAAAAGGTATATTCCCTGAAGCAGAGCATGATCCTGTCATTCAAATTGCTAATGTGGTACTGAAATCTGGTGAAAGCAAACCATTTGTAAGGAATGTTTTTACCGTTAATACATGTTCATCAATCATAGGTTCACAAATATTCGAACATGAAAAGGAAGAAGACATGTTGATGCATTGGAAAAATTTTATTAATGAAGTAGATCCTGATGTTATAATAGGATATAACACAACTAATTTTGATATACCGTATTTATTGGATAGAGCAAAGGCCCTTAAGTTGAAAAACTTTCCATATTTTGGTAGGTTAAAACATGTTAAACAAGAAATTAAAGATGCAGTCTTCAGTTCTAGAGCTTATGGTACCAGAGAAAATAAAGTTGTAAATATTGATGGGAGGATGCAATTAGATCTTCTACAATTTATTCAAAGAGAATATAAATTACGGTCTTATACACTAAATTCCGTTTCAGCTTATTTTTTGGGTGAACAAAAAGAAGATGTTCAACATTCTATTATTACAGATTTACAAAATGGGACGAAAGAAACAAGAAGACGATTGGCGGTGTACTGTTTAAAAGATGCTTACTTGCCGTTGAGATTATTAGAAAAACTCATGTGTTTAGTTAATTATACAGAGATGGCAAGGGTCACCGGTGTTCCATTCTCATATTTATTGTCAAGAGGTCAGCAAATTAAGGTCATATCTCAGTTGTTTAGAAAATGTTTACAAGAAGATATTGTGATACCGAATATGAAAAGTGAAGGATCAAACGAAGAATATGAAGGTGCTACAGTTATAGAACCTGAAAGAGGATATTATGATGTCCCAATAGCTACGCTTGATTTCAGCTCTTTATATCCATCAATTATGATGGCACACAATCTATGTTATACTACATTGTTGAGCAGAAATTCTATAAAAGCATTCGGATTGAACGAGAATGAGTATACAAAAACACCTAATGGAGACTACTTTGTGTCAACTAGCAAAAGACAAGGCATCTTACCTACAATTTTGAATGAATTATTGACTGCTCGTAAAAAGGCTAAAGCTGATTTGAAAAAAGAGACGGATCCATTCAAAAAAGATGTTTTAAATGGTCGACAACTTGCATTAAAAATATCAGCCAATTCAGTTTATGGGTTCACGGGAGCAACTATTGGTAAATTGCCTTGTTTGGCTATATCATCTTCGGTGACAGCTTTTGGACGTGAAATGATTGAAAAGACGAAAACCGAAGTACAAGAATTTTACTCCAAAAAAAATGGACATCCTTACGATGCACAAGTTATATACGGTGATACTGATTCTGTTATGGTTAAATTTGGTTATCAAGATCTAGAAACGTGCATGAAACTTGGGGAGGAAGCAGCTAATTATGTATCTACGAAATTTAAAAATCCAATCAAGTTAGAATTCGAAAAAGTTTATTTTCCATATTTATTGATTAATAAAAAAAGATATGCTGGTTTATATTGGACTAGACCAGACAAATTTGATAAAATGGATACGAAAGGTATTGAAACTGTCAGAAGAGATAATTGTAGATTAGTTCAAAACGTCATTACCAAGGTTTTGGAATTCATTTTGGAAGAAAGGGACGTTGATAAAGCTCAAAGATTTGTAAAACAAACTATTGCAGATTTGTTGCAAAATAGAGTGGATCTATCTCAGTTAGTTATAACAAAAGCTTATTCGAAGCATGATTATTCTGCAAAGCAAGCTCATGTAGAGTTGGCTGAAAGAATGAGGAAAAGAGACCCAGGCTCAGCTCCCACTCTAGGCGATAGGGTAGCATACGTTATTATTAAATCTGGAAGTGAGAAAAATTACGAAAAATCAGAGGATCCGTTATATGTGTTGGAAAATTCACTACCTATTGATTTCAAATATTATCTTGATCAACAGTTAACCAAACCACTTGAAAGAATTTTTATTCCAATTTTAGGTGATAGTAAAACAAAAGAATTATTGGCAGGCTCTCATACAAGAACAATCAAAGTTTCGGCCCCCAAGACTGGTGGGCTTATGAAGTTTGCAAAAAAATCTGAAGTATGTGTAAATTGTAAAACTCCGTTAAAATCTGACAATCATGGTGCATTGTGCCTCAACTGTATTAAGGAAGGAAAAGGTCCAGAGTTATTTGCAAGTGCTCTTTCACAAATGAATTATTTGGAAAATAAGTTTTCACGATTATGGACAGAGTGTCAAAGATGTCAAGGCTCTTTGCATCAAGAAGTTTTATGTTCCAACAAAGATTGTCCTATATTTTACATGAGAAGAAAAGCTCAGAAAGATGTTAATCAACAAGCAGCGGAAATTGTTAAATGGGAGGAAACTGTTTGGTAACCAAACTAATATAATATTTATTCTTCTAATTCCTCGTATTTTTCGATCCTATCCTCTGCCTCGTCTTCGTTCTCAATTTTTGTACCGCCACTAACGGAAAATTGTCCTCCTGCACCAATTATTTGAATATCCTCATACTTTGTAGCAGTATTAACTATTCTAGTTGGAACTTCTACATCATCAAGAATTGGACCCAAACCTGGTGCATACGTTTCCGAAAACCCCCATGCATAAACAAAACCGTCATCAGAAACAGCAAACGAGTGATGTGAGCCAACACCAATTGTCTTGATCAAAATTTCTTTTTTTGAATTGAATATTAGTTTAGTTGGAATTGGAACAGATCTTGGTTTTCCATGTTGATCTCTAAATGTAGATTCAGGTAACTTGTCTTGTGCAATACCAACTTCTTTCATATCATATCTTCCCCAAGAATAAACTTCCCCATTTTTTGTTAAAGCCAACGTGTGATGCTCACCGGCCGCTATTTCCTTTATATTCTTTTTCGATAATTCGGGAATAATTGTAGGTTTGGTCAAAACCGAGCCATCCTCTAATTCTCCGTTTGCACCTGTTAAGGCGCATTGTCCATATTGATTTAAACCCCAAGCATATACATTGTCATTGCTATCTATTGCAAAACAATGAAAATCACCACTCGAAATATATTTTATATCATACAAACCAAATTGTTGAGGTTCTAAGCTTCTATAACGATGTCTTTCTAATACTCTGCGTCCAAGCTGAAATTGTTGACCATTTCCCCATGCATAAACAATACCTTTGGTATCAAGAGCCAATATATGATCTTTTCCTGCTGCTAATTGTACTATGTTTTTGAATTCTTCGATTTTTTTAGGGGATTTTTGTATTTTTACTTCTGAACGTAAAAATCCTAATAATCCTTCATTACATCTAAAGCAACCCCAAGCATACACATCGCCGTTAGAAAGAAGAATTGCGCTTAAATTATCTGTAGCGGCCAACTGAACAATCTTTAAGTTTTCTTCAAATGTTAAATTTTCAACCAAGTTAGGTGTTGATTCTGCTTCATTTAAGTCACCATCTTCGTCATCGCTATTGTCACCATCCAAATCTTTCAAAACTTCTTTGGCTTTTGATGTATCTCTTCCCAAAACTGCACTATCATTATTACCCCATGACCATACTCTATTCTTTCCGTCCAAAGCTAATGTATGCATACCTCCTACAGCAAAGTCAATAATTTTAGTGCCTCCTAAATGCTCCTTTGTTAGAAAAGGATTCAATCGCGGTCTTTTAACTTCTTTATTTTTTGATGAGGGGCCAAGACCTAATTCACACATTGAACCTGTTCCCCAAACAAAAACATCAAGTGGTGTTGTTTTTGCTGAAGGAATACTATTTATATCTGGCAATCTAGAGTATGAATGTAAAACAATTGACGGCTTAGCAAATGAGGATTTCAATTTTTTAATATCACCCTCTTGTTCATTGGCAGTTTTTCTTTTCCTTTGTAATGCAACCATTTTAATCTTAAAATTTAAAACGTGAAAAAACTCAATTTTTTTTTTTTTTTTGGAAGTTGATCTGATGCGTGGTGAAGCTAAGATTTGTACACAAAACTACTGTACGAGAAAAAAAAAAAGTAATATGCATTTTTATGTGGTATTCTAGTTTAAAGGATTATGACTAGGAACAGTGTAACCTAATCTTTTATTAAGCCATTTACTTTTCGACTCGACAAAGAATCTAGCAGAATTTTGAATTAAATACCCAATGGAACCAACAGCTCTAAATAATGCCAAAACTGCAACGGCCCACAAGATGAATGCCAAATAAATATTTCTTGCTGTGTCACCTGGCTTATAAACTTGTACCATAGTCATGATAAACACTAAATTTGCTATCATCCATGTTAAAACAACTCTAGTTCTGACATCCTTTGCATAGTCATCACCATCAAGAGAAACTTTTTCTTTTTGAACTGATGATATCTTCTTGCTAGACCTTTTAGATCTGATATTGTACAATGTTTCCAAGTAAACCTCATCAATATTAACATCCACAACAACAGCTTCAAACTCACCTTTGTCATTTTTTTCAATGATATATTGATTTGATTTATCCTCTTTGGGATTGTTATCACCTTTCGTACCCCAAGAAACATCATGTGTGTTGCAAAATGCAAAAATTTGTAATGTACATGTATAAGAAGGTATCATCAAAAAATACTGCACCGAACATGTCAATATGTGCCATGGGTCCAAATATAATATAGACATTAAAGTGTATAGTCCGTATGTTGAAAGTAAAGATACCACAATGCTAACTAAAACGTATGTCGACGTCTCTCCCATTCCAAATTGACTTATGGTATTAAATACAAATACAAACCCCACGACTAATGCGTATAATGCACATATTGTCAACAAAATTATTAGTACCTTAAATATGTTTTTAGATGCCTGAGGTCTGTTACCTATCGAAACAATAAACAATGATGTGAGAACACAAATACACAAATAATTGAATATTGTAAATATCCAAAAACCACCTTTCTCGCCAAGATTTTTATACGAAACTAAAGATCCTGTCAAAAAATAAAATGTCAAGTAAAAGTTACTTAGTGAAAAAAATGAAAATACCAAGGATGCAAACTGATATATGAATTCAACATGAAGCCAAAATTTTCTCGTAACAGAATGATCGGTATTCCAAATTCTAGGTGAATGGTACAAAGAGTACAATGCCGCAAAAAATGCACCATTAATCCAACGCCTTCTTTGGGAAAGAAACTCGGGTATACTTTCAGGAACATCAGTCTCACCAGTAGCCAGTTTAACAAACTTTAAAACCCAATTTTCATTTCTTTTCGATATGAGCTCCCAACAAAGAATTCGATCTTCAGCTAAATACATATTGGCTTCGAAAAAATTGGATTTGGTATTCTCTTTGTCTTTGTCGTGGAAATTCAATAAATCTTCCCCCTTAAAGTAAGATGCTAAAGGTCCCGTACCATCATCATGGTTTTTTAATGCAATGTATCTATAAGCCGACAAGGCTCCAGGTAAAACTGAAATGTAACCAAACAAAGATTCCAATGGCTTATCGAGAATGTTTGACATTTTATACTCAAAATTTTGCGATGCGACTAAAGGATTAGTCAAATTAAGCCAACCTTTACCTTTCATGGCTTTGATTTCTCCCGCGGCTCCTGCTACATTTGAATCTCTGTCAAAGGCTTTCCATAAATTGTATACAGCATGATTATCAGGTTTCGTACCAACATCTAAAAGTATGATAACATTAGGATCTAAAACGGGGCAGAAAGCATTGAACAACCATCTATGAGAATTTATTTTTTTTTGATTAAGCTCTTTTAAGCAAAATAGTACTTGCACGGGCGCAAGATTTTTTTCATCACCTTTGAACTTTAAATTTTCATCAATTGATATTTGAGTGGTATATTCAAATAAATGAGCATTCACTTTTTTAGAATTGACATAGGGTCTTGCTAAATTGTCTTGATAACAACCTGTGGCAGTAAGTAATTGAAGCACAGATTCGTTAACTTTATTCCTACCATCTGCGACAATAATTACTTGAATCTTTTTCCAGCTGTCTTTACCCCAAACTTTAGATTTATGTCTTGAGCATAGATGAGCAATATTTTTCATTACACCATGCATTGTTCTTGCAAACGCAAATTCATCTTCGTTATACATAGTAACACATATTACAATTTCTGTTTCTCTACCAAATTTAGCAGCTCTCAATGTAAACCCTTCATCTGCAAAGTCATCTGGATTTGAAGTACATGCTGTATAAGTCATATTTGTAAATTCATCAAAAGGTGATTCTGTTCTAGTCAATACTTTTCTTAATTCATTTGGAATAGGATTTTCCAATACTAGATTTCCTGCCTTACCTCCAACAAGCCTTACTTTTCTTTTAGTTATTGTTTTTTGTCTGTTTGGAACATAACCATTTTGAATGTTTTGCATAATATTACCATCTATAGATGCACCAAAATATTCACTTTCTTCATTATTAACCTCATTTTGATGAGAAACATATGATGAGCCACTATAAACGGTTGAGCTCGAATACGAAGACTTTGTATCAAAATCTGCAAATTTTTGATATGAATCATAATCATAGCTATTATTATCGTTGTATGTCTCTTGATCTTCTTCAGGTCTACTACCTTCTTGTTGCAGGTTAGCTTTTGCAAATGTTTGTGGTGAAAATATTGGCTGTGGGGGCTCTAAGAATCTTTCACTGCTTGCCACACTATTATAAAATGAACGGCGAGGTGATCCATGTATACTTGTATGGTATGGAGCTAGTTTTTCTTGTTCATCTTCTTCATCGTCACTAATAACAATTTCAGTCCTTCTATGTCTTTTTGGTGATTCTTTAGAAGTGTAATGTGCTCTCGGTGTAGTTGAAGTGACATGGTTTAATTTAGGCATTGAAGTAGAAAATAAGTTCTTCTTAGGGCTGCTATTAAATGTTTTTGCTGAGCTTTTGCTGAATATATTGGGTGATAGTTTGCTTTCTTTTTGATTGATTGAAGTTTGAATTGACTTTGGAAATCCCATGAAATCGTTATTGATGTCGTCATCATTTGAAAGTACGTCTTCGTCATCTAACGGGATATATCTTTTAGGAGATACTTTATCACCAGTGTAAGCCGTTGCAAAGGGAATATTTGTTATCTCATTTTGATCCATAAATGGATCAGCCTCATCATCACTGTTCTCACCAAAGGTACTCATACTATGAAGTCTGAATTAAAAAAAAATTGAAATAATTAATATAAACAATTGTTTTGATTGAATTGCAATGTTTACAATTCAACCCAATTGGGACTAGCTACTTTATTTTCGTTGCAACAATTATTCGCACAGCAATATATTTGGTCAAGACACACTCGCTAACTATCTGTAGAAATAGACTGCAATTTTCAAAATTGAAGGTTGGCAACCCCCTCTGGAGATATATCGACAATTCTGTTAGATACGTATGATTAAATCATTTTTTTGAAAGTTAAATTAATTTGATAGAAATTTTGCGTTCCGCTTTGCTGGCTAAACAGAAATGGGTATAGGGAGGTTTAAATTGAATCCTAATTCAAATTGCTTGAAGAGTAAACAATCTTGCTTACTAACTCGAATAGAATAGTAAATCTGACACATATCGTGGACTTTCTGGTTATCATTCCTGTTATGTGAAGGAGTCATACAATTATCAATTACTTTTTTTGCTAAAAGCTTATTTCCTTGACTTTCGATATACCAAGAGTGGGGTTTAGCTCAAGGCTGATCAAATTAGGAGTTTAACTGACATTAGTTAAGTGTCAAAGTGTTGTAGTCAATTGGCAAAAATTTTCATCATGTCCAGTCTTTTTTTCTCACTTCTCTAGTTTAGGGTACAATATATCTTGCGGGGATGTTTTTTGGAGTGTCCACCTTCTCGCGATAAAAAATATGACCCAACCAAAGGATACTAGTATTGAGGAGTCTTTTAACTCACTACAAACAAATTCTCCACGCTTGAGTCTGGGACACTTAATAAAGCAGACGACACATATATCCAACGTTGATTTCAATAATCTTAAAAAGCAAAATACCAATAACTCAACATCATCAAATTTCAGTGTGACGACGAACAAAGCAAATGCCCTCACAAGACTTTTTACAAGAAACAAATCATCCTCTAAATTACAAACTTATTCCGAGGAAAATCAGAACAATATTTTAGAAAACAATGCTACATTGAGTCGATTGAATTCAAATGAAGGTCAAAGGTCTGCGACGAACAATATATTAAAATTACCAAAAAGGAAATCAGTAGAAAAAGCTTCACCAAAATTAAAAATGGAGCCAGTTTCAAATGAACCAGACTCAAGGAAGAATTCAAGGAAGAGCTCAATTAATTCGCCTATTCTAAATCTTCACAATTTTTTTCATAAATCTTCCACCACATCAAACGATTTGCAGAGTGAACAAAGTAAAGATGAATCAAAATTTAATTCTTTGAATAAGAGTGCATTATGCTTGTCTTCCAATAATTCTAATTCGTTTATTTCAGACGCTAATTTTGCAGTTATATATAAGTTTACAGATCCTAGTTTCAATATCGAAGACACGGAAAAAAGTCTAGATCATAAACCATTGAGTGAAATTCATCGAAAAATGCTAACTCCAGCTGACCTGTATATTCAAAATAAGTTAAGTAAGTATAATCAGCAAGAACATGAAATTGGCTTGAACCAAAATGAATTACGAGAAAATACAAATGCGTACAATAACAAACTGAAGTTTTTTGTAAGCTTATTTTCAACAATCAAACCGTTATTTTTATTGGAAACTCAACAGAAATTGAAGTTTGGAGCGTATCACACTAACTTTAGACAATCTATCGAGGAAATTTCATATACATTGAAAGACTCATTTTTAAACTTTGCTGGACTAAACGAATTTGAGAATGATCCTGATGCTAAACCGTTGAAGCTAAAAACGAAATCGATTCAAAACATCAAACCAAAAATTAATTCATCAACTTTGAACAAAGATCAAATCTTTGATTATTACAAATTAAGAGAAGTTAAACAAGAAATATTTGCTGTACTCAATAAATGTATGACTTTATTAAAAAAGAGTATATCTTTGTTTACTTTACATCAACTACAACAAGAATATTTTCTAATAAACTTCGATGAAAAACTCAGTATACAAAATTCGAATTTTTTGGCATGGTTTCAACTAATAGCTGCTTGGAATCATTTTAATAGAAATATTAGATATTTCATTGTGACAAGTTTGCAACCGATTGTATTGTTGATTCGTGATTTATCTACAACTGATTCTGATAAAATTACCAGATTTGACATTGATCGCTTGCAAGTACTTTCGTTTGAACACGTTTTTATTACACCATTTTTAAATGATATGGATGATATCAGACATCAAACTGTTCAAAAGCCAGAAAATTTGAATATTATGATTAAAAATACTTCTCTTTTACAAGCAACTTTGTATTGCTTTGGCCAGACCATCAACAATTATAACAAATCGCAAGCGTATACAGACAGTGAATTTCAAAGCCATCGAAAAAGGGTAAGTGATACTATTAATTGGTTATATAATTTACAAACAAAAATTTGTGGGGTATCCGTATGATACACTTTTTATCATGATAAATTTTGATGTAAAACTATATATTATCTTAAACTTAAAATTAGAGTTTTGAAGCTTTCTATATAATGAACTTATATGAAAATTTGTGAATTTTTTTTTTCTTTTTTTTGAATTGTTTATTGGATGGTGTACATTTTATCATCTAAGTGGTAAATACGAAGATTTAATGATGTGCGACTCTGTGAGAAAACTGAGAAAACTAACAGTTTTGAAGGTGTTTTCTCACTTGGCTAGTAATATATGGAAAATTGGTTATGACACGAAAGTGAGGTAAATTCAGAGATGTTATCTTATTGTGTTATTACATAAGTTGAAGGTGAAGATGAAAGGATTAGGTTAAAACATTATGCATTTGCGGCTATATGATGGAAAATTCAGGTATATATAAATAGTGATGATTTCCAAGTGATTTTGGAAGTAAGTGAATTTTAGGGTAAATTAGAGTTTAGTTAATATTTAATATAAGAGTTCTTAAATGAATGTTTTATCTTAAGTTAATCATTAAATGCTAGAAGTAACTTATCTGGATTGCAATGTCAGCTTAACACTAAGAATAATACTTAGGATAGTCTGATTTAGCATAGAATTAGCTTAAGTGAATTATGACGGTATTTTCATTCCTTAGGAATAAAGTATTCGTCCTGTACGCAAATTGTTAGAATTTATTTTCCAATGCGACAGAGATTCATTTTTTTTCCAGTATGTTGGTGGTGGCTTAACAACGCTACCGATTAAAAAAAATCCTGGGGTACTACCTGGGATCATTGATAGTAAAATCTATATCATAATACTGAATCTCTTTTGTTACAAAGATTCAATCTGTTTTTAATTTTATAGATAAAGAAATTACTTGATAGTTGCAGTAAAGTGTAAAACAATCATATTCCTACATAAAAAGTGATATTTTTTGTCAAATATGACTACTTTTGGTGAGGAATGCTATGTAAAGCATTTCATAAAATGTACCTTATCATGGCCCAAAGTACCTTTCAGAAACTCATATCTGATTGATTTACGTTAAAAAATTTTTCAAGAATAGTTTAGATAAATTAATTTGGTGAAAGCCGGTTATTTTGAACAATCTCTGTACATTAGAGTTGTTGTCGCATGAGAGGAGGAGGAGGAGGAGGATGGGTGTGGGAAACAAACAAATAGTTAGTTTGATATTAATTTGACTTTCAAGTTATAGTTCGTTTAAACGTATTTCTTATTCTAATCGGATATATACTCAAATCGATTGTTGCTTATCCTTTTTTGGTATGTTTGTAAATGGTTGCAAAAACTTTTTTTATTATGTTGGTTTTTGTCTCATTTTGCAGCTATAAAAAGGCTATAAACACAAATAAAATTTTTATTCTTCATTCCACAACTTTTTTATTAATTATGAAGTTTCAAATTAATTTTGATAAAGTATCTTCTTCGAGAATTGTTACAAAGACTAAATCCGCATTTAACAAATTGAGAAGAAAACCAAATACAGCTGCAACACAAACAACTCAAGTTTCAAAAAAGTCCACTCAAACAAAGTCCACTCAAACAAAGTCCATTCAAACAGAATCACAGAATGAAACTCAAAACGCAGCTAAACACGAACAACCAGATTACCAAACATACAATAAGAAAAAATGGTTGTCACAATCAACAAATGAACCAGCAACAGTAGAAACATTTACCCACTCAGTTGCTACATCGACTGATATGCCATCAATTAAACCATCAGTTGAACCTTTTGCCAAAGTAACTCAAAAGCCAAACAAGCCCAAGCCTAACGATGAAAAGCCTAAATTATTTGCCAGAATCAAAAAAGTTTTTACTTTCCATAAAAAAACAAACACTTCAGCCACCTCAAAGCCAAAATCAATTCTCAAAAAAAATAAAAAAATTGACAAGTCTACTCAGACAAAATCTTCAGCCAAAAATGTCACACCAAATTCAAAGCCAACTGCCAAAAATAATACAGCCAATGAGTATATTCTGATTTTTGCCGTATGTTTGCCCTCACTTTTTCAAGCAATTGATTCAATGAAATATATTGGTGATGATGATGTTTATGACCACTTCGTTTGCGTTGAAGATGTCCTTGATACGAGAACAAATCCTAAAGTTTTCAAGATGTCATTTCCAAAAAAATCAAAGAACACAAGATCCGAAGATGTTGAAAATGTTGATTTTGATGCACCAATTCTCCTTGAACTTGGAAACCAAAAATTTCTTTTGGTAAATATGAAGACAACAAAGACCAAAAGATTAGGAGATGATGATGATGACATTGTCATTGAACTTGGAAACCAAAAACTTCTTTTGGTATATACAAAGAGATCAAAGAACATTAGATGCAGAGATGTTGATAATGATGAATCGTGTGACGTTGAAATTGGAAACCAAAAGTGTGCTTTGGTAGATACGAAGAGATCAAAAAACACAAGATTCAGAGATGTTGATGATGATGAACCATTTGTCCTTGAAATTGGTAACAAAAAATGTACTTTGGTGGATACGAAGATGGAGCAATTCGAAAACAAGCCATCTAAGTTTACAGATTTGAACGAAGACTGTATGAATAATTCGAACAATCACTTTTACAAATTGCCCAAACCAAAGGAAGATCTGTTTGCAACATTCACTGACAAGCAATTGATGGATCAAGCAAAGTTTATGAGTATGCAGCTGTCATTAACAGAAAATATTATCACAAACAGAATAACATCGAATGGTGAAAACTTTCAATGCAAAGACACAAAGCCCAAGTTTTTGCAAGAGGTGGAAGAGTTATTCAATTACCAAGAAAAAGAAAACGTTGAGAATACTTTAAGTTCAGATTCGCATTTTGATCCACAAAGACAAACAAAGGTTAGATTTGATCTTGAACCTCAAATTATCAATGACTCGGAACCATCGCATTTTGGCCAAAAGTTAATTCGAATCAGAAGAAAACTCGGAATCTAATGACTTTGCACATTTAATTCTTTGGTTTAATTCTCAATTTTTGTATTTGTTTGTTTTGTTGCTTATTGTTTATTGTTTATTGTTTATTGTTTATTGTATATTGTTTATTGTTTATTCTATATTATTTCTTTTAAAATACTATGTCTCTTTGATTCGTAAGTTTCAATAGCTTTTTTTTTTCTTCGTACATTCAGACTTTTTTTTTTTTTTTTCCTTCGTACATTGTCGCACTGAAAATTTATTTCCAGTTTTTCACGTACAGGATGGTCATCTTACTTCTGCTAAGTAACAGATGCCATCAAATTCACCTTAAGTCAACTATGTACCAATTTGAGCTCCAATTGGACCTAACGACTTATAAGTATATCAATTACAATCCAGTCAATTGATTACTAGCGATCTAGCGTTAACTTAAGATATCAATTCAATTAAGAACTTTCTCTATATTAAACTACTAACACTAAACTTCTATTCAATACACTTAATTCCCATTTTATGATTAGGAATCCATTCCTTTAAATATTAGCAGATATGACCATAATTTACCGTTTCTGCATAATGATAATACCGCAATTCTGTCATTTCATTCGTTTTAATTTCATTGTTTACCATTTCCGTATTTACTCGTTAGATTGCAGGTTTATCGTGTTTTTACCAAACCAGTGTGTAACTAACAAAGTGAGAAAACACCTTCTAAACTGTTGTTTTTCTCAGTTTTCTCACATACATTCAGAGTTAAAAACTAAATAAAATATACTTTCATATAGAAAAACCTCCATCACCTTGTGGAGTTAAGCAATAATTTTTTTAATAGTGGGGAATATATTGTATCACGCTATTGATCACGTGATGCGGTGATGGTTGTAAGTACATTCTTTTTTTAAGAGACCATGGTGTTAAAATCCAAATCAGCAAACACTGCAACCTCTTCAAACTCGATCGAGGGGTCATATGAACCACCGATTAACGCCTCAACAGATGCCAGCCTTTTTGGAAAGAAAACCCCCGATATTGACCAAATTATGGATGATTATACACAAATTGATGAAATCCCAAGAGTATCCTTACCAGCCGGTGAAGATACACAAGAACAACAACATCAAACTAATTCATTGACTTATGCAGAACAAATAGCAATTAACTCAACCCAACCAACAGGATTTACCTCAGAAAACTTACCAGTTTTAAATGATTTTGAATTATCAAAATTAGACAAAGATAAACAAAGACATTATATGAATGCTTATTACGAAAGGGATATGTTAAAGGGATTAACCCAAACTCAAAGAGAAGGTCATAAGAAACGTATGACTGAAATTGACCCAGACTTAGCTAATGAATATTATAAAAGATCCCACCATCAAGATCCTTTTACCTTAATCTTCACACATCAAGATGACAAGGGAAAAAAAATTATCACAACTACTGAATCAATCAAAGAAACTATGGATCAAATGATATTATTAACAAAAGCAAATAATTTAAAAGAAATTGAAGATCTCAAAATTAAAATTACTATAAACCTATCAAATTTAGAAAATTTAAAAAACAAAAAAAAAGAATTTATTAGAAAATCAAAAAAAAGAATTAAATACTTCCAGAAAATACAAAAAAACAAGAAAAATCTCAAAATGAATCTTAAAAACAATTAGAAAATGACCAAAATAAAAAAGAAATCGAATTAGATCAATCAATAAACTCCATCAAAGTCGAATTAAAATTAGATGAATCGAAATTACAAAAACAAAAAGCGGAACAGAAAATATTAAAGATTATTGATTATGAATACTATGAAGATGAATTATATGTTACAGTTCCATATGTCGTTGATATAGAACAACATATTAACATTAAAGATTACTTAATTAACAAAATTGAAAAGCTACAAACTAAAACGGGTCAATTAAAACAAACAGATACCAACGATAAAAACTTGGTATTAGTCAAATTCTCTTTACCATCATCATTCAAAAAAGTTTGGACCGAAATTTTCAATAGTCATTTTGAAGTTAAACCAATTATAATCAATTGCTTTAGCTGATCAAAGTTCTCCAAGTAGAAATAAATCAAGAACCTCAAGTGAAATCAATATACTCAGTCATTTACAATTTTGTTCTTTCTGTAGAACAACTAATCACTCTAGATTTAAATGCAAAAAAGGTTCTTGCATTAATTGTCATGGCGACCACAGTGGAAATCAATGTCCAAATCGAATTAGAAATAGAAACCTTAAACAAGATCAATTAAATACACAACCACAACCATCTTCATCAATTTTACAACCATCAACACAAAAGATTCAAACAAAATCAACCTCATCAAATGAAAAATCAACACCTGATGAACTTAGAAAAATTTCAACAAAACCAATTACAGAAACCAAATTGAATAACTATAATCCAGTTGACTCTGATGGTTTCCAAAAACAACTTGTTAAAGCAGAAAAGCAAAAAATCAAATTATTAGAAAGATCAAAACAAATAAAAATCCAAAATCAATCAAAATCGAGTAATCATAAAAAATTACCAACTACAACTAATCAATCAGATTCATCTTCATTAAATGATAAACAAGCTAACTCTTCACAAGAAGACAACACTTCACAAGAAGAAAACCACTCAGATACTGAATTATATGACTACACCGAACCGGATTCATTCTACAACCCATCAGAAAATGAAATAAATTCAACAACAGAAGAAAATGATGATATCATAATGACAGAAGCTGAACAAATAGAACAGCAAAAACAACAACAAGATTTTCAACAACATCATCATCAAAACAAGATTAAAGAAAATCTTCAATTTGCAAAAGAAAAGATCAGAGAACTTCAACAATTAAAAACCTCTTCATCAGAAGAAGAGATTTGGGCAATTTATTTGAACATTTCAACACTTATTGGAATTAAATACAATAAAAATCAACATAGTAATCAACACGCCTTCATTTCACAAATTGATAGCATAATTGATTACTACCTTAAAGACCAATCTCAATGAGTGTTAATACCTTATTGCGAAAAACTGGTATTGAGTCATATAAAAACCAAAACTCAATATCAACAAATACAACTACAAATAATCATATTATTTTTAGTCAAAATATTCATAGAAACACAAACTACAAATTATTAAAAAAATTAACAAAAAAATCTCATACATTATTATTACAAGAAACTCATTTTCAAAACCCCAAATCATTGAAACAATTAATCAATGAATTTAAACAAAATACTATGACCAATTCACCTAAATATTTAATAACAAATCACTACAAATCAAAAACTGCAATTATAAGTAATATTAAACCAAAATCTAGTTAAAAACTAACAAAATCATTAAAAACAATTAATCAACCATTCATTACAGATATGTTAATACAAATTCATAATACTTATTATTATAATATATCTATATATTTACCTACCCACAACAACAAATTACAAGCTAATATTTTAGAAGATATTCAGAACAATTTGAATATCATTTCTGAGTACCGTTCAAAATTTTCTCCATTAATTATCACAATTGGAGGAGATTTTAATTTTATATTTGATAACAACTTAGACCTAATTTCAAACATAGCAACGACTACATCAGCACCAATCAAAATTAAAAATTTATGTATGGAAATATTCAACCTTTTAGATTTAACTGATGTATTTAGAACAATTGAACCAACCACAATAACAACCACTAATCACCATCACATCACAAACAAAAGATTAGATCGATTCTACACATCACGATCAACATTCAATCACATCTACCAATTCAATCACCACCACAATTCATACCCATCATCACACATTGGAATTTCTATTAACTTTCACACAAACCATCAATCTACAATTGCACCCAAACGATTCATATGGGACCCAAAATTTAACGATTTCATTAATCAAGAACTCTTACAACAACACTTCAACTTTAGACAATTTTTGGATTCATATGAAAAAATATGGAAAAAAATTATATGGCATTATGAACAAACTTCCTCAACTAGAATCCCCAATGTATCCATCAAACTCAAGCTTTAACTCAACCTCAACAACTTACAAGATACTCCAATCTGGATTTAAACATAATAATACATCTCAAAATCAACTCAGCCATATTTCAACACAAGATTCAACATATACAGCAACAACATCAAAAGAAATCATAGAATTATCCTACAATTATTACCAACAACAATATAACCAACCTCTACAAACTTCAACTACGGATGAAATTGATAAATATTTAGCTGACTACGATTTCCAATTAACTGAACAAGAAAAAGATGAAATAAATCAACCAATTAAACAACTGGAAATTTATAATGCTATCAATAATATGTCATCAAATACATCACCAGGTCCTGATGGTTTAACAATATCATTCTACAAAACAAATTGGTCCTATATATCAAACTTCATTACTAAAACCATTAATACTATATTCAATACTGGTCAATTTCCAAATCAAATGCATGATATATTAATTAAATTAATCAAGAAACCAAAAAAATCAAATTTGAATTTAATACAAGATTTCCGACCCATTTCATTGACTAATGTCATGACAAGAATAATATCCTTTATTTTAAACAACAGATTCAAAAAATATCATAATAAATTTGTTAAACCACCACAAAGGGGATTTATGAATAATCGACTATTGATGAAAATCTATTTGAATTTTATTATATATTAGAAATGATGAAACAAAAACATTTCAACACAACATCTACTTTTAAATTAATATTGATTGACTTAGAAAAAGCATTTGACCGTCTTAACCATCTATATATTGAAAAGTTACTATTAAAATTAAATTTAGGAATAAAATTCACAAGAACAACATAATCATTAGTCAAAGATATAAAAGCAAAATTACATTTGAACAATCATTATTCCTCAGAAATAAATATAAAAGTTGGTACACTACAAGGTCTCAGTTTTAGTCCGGTGTTATTTAACTTGATGTTGGAACCAATGTTTACAAAATTAAATCAAAAATTAAAAGGTTTTGAATTTACAAATATACCATATAATAAAAACAACTTTTTAATTAAACCATTAATTTACCAAGCATTCGCTGATGACTTCAACATATACGTCAACGATATTGCAGAAGAAATTATATTAAAACAAGAGCTAAATGAATTTCAAAGAATCACACATAGCAAGATCAGTTCAGAGAAAACCACAACTTTCTATTTTTCAGATACCCCACCGGAAACAGCATTTGAATATAAAGAAAAGAACATTGATGTAGAGGATTTTAAATACTTGGGTGTACCAAAATCTGGTACAAATTGGAAATAATTCTTTAATTATTTAGCTTATGATTCTACAAATCCAACAATTAGAGAATGGCCAATTACATTCCAAACCACAGCTGCAAACCTGTACATATTCTCAAAAATATATTACAGGGAACTACACAATCCGGCACCAAAAGAAGAAATAGAAATATTTGAACAAAGGTTAAAAAATTTTTATTATGGCATTAATTTTGATACAATCAAGGCACCACAAGCACCACAAGTTGGAGGTTATGGATTAATTGATTTACAACAATTAAGAGGTAGAAAAGCTAGAGTCATCTATAATATTTTAACACAAGAAACTCCATCTCCAATTATCTTATTGTGGAGACTCAAAGTATTAATGATCACTAACATCATACTTAGTGATCAACAACCAAGTTCTACATTCCTTAGAATCATTCCATGGCAACATGTATTGATGAAAAAGGAATTACCAGTTAACCGACCACTTTTTTCAAATCAGAATATCACAACCGAAAGTTTTTACAAGGAATTAGAATCTCATCCCAATTTTAATCCCAAGGAACAAGAAATGATACAAAACTGGTTTTACTTCATATCACCAACTCAACCACAATCAACCTTAGTCCAATATATTTCAACATCATCATTATCAGAACATATAAATAAAAATACAGAAAAATCACAGGTACAAGACTCTATTAAAGATTTAGACAATAAACCAGTCACTATTGAATCATTTAAAAGTAGCTCCAAGAAAAACTTCATTAGAAATAATAATATCACACACTCAACAACATTGTCCTACTGGTATGGGATAACTACAGATAATTAGAAAAGATATTGGAAACTACAAAAAAAGATCAAAAATAAATACCCAGATCAAATAGAGGAAGTTCACAGAGTCCAATTAGGGCACCGAATCCACAACCTAAAACCAACAAACCATTACAATAATCAATACCCGAACAAGAGCTATCTTAAATGTTTATTATGTATGAGAGATCATAGCACCTACAAGTTTGGTCATGTTTATGAACAATGTGAAATAACCCAATATATTTGGCTCAACATTAACTCAGACACAATAACCTTACATCAAAATTTTAGATTAAAATCAATCATAGGGAGTACTACAACATCAATTGAAAAATTTTTAAAAACTGACCGTCTTTTTACCATAATCTTTAAGTTATGGAAAAAACGACGACAACAGAAAGCAAAAATAAAACCTATGAGTAGGGAATTTCTCGATGATTACATACGGTCAATATAAACACTTGAGGTAGCAATGAATCAAAACGCTTATAAAAAGGAAAGTATGTTATTATTAAACAAAAGTGAAACTAAACAATAAATCACAAATACACCACAAGGTGCCGGTGTTTTTCTATATAGAATTAAATTTTATCTAGTTTTTAACCCTGAATGTACGAAGAAAAAAAAAAACCTTGTTAGGATGTCTCCCGTCTATTATACACTGACTGTTGACTTAAGGACATTATAGAAAGCTGTTTATCTAATATATCAGGACGACATGTATACTGAGAATTCTACATATGCTAATACAATTTTTTCTATTTTTTGTTTTTTTTTTTTTTTCGGATTCCATTTGATTTGAATTCAACATTACTATTGTTGGAAACATTGGCAACCACCCAGCAGCTGTGAGCCACTCGCTCATCAGAGAAACCTTTTCCAGCACCGCACGATTTATAGCCTCCTCTTAGAGAATTCAATACATAAATATTTGTCCAATAGACAACTTCTACTCTCCAAATACTTTTCACGGAATAGTACGACCAGTCATACTTGTTTCAACAACTAATGTTAAACATGTGTCATAATGATCAAAACTGCTAAATTACATATACCTTATGTTGAGAGTGTTTGCTAATGAATAATAGAAGAATTAGCGAACAATAGAAGAAACCAAAAGATAATCACTCATGAATAAATAGAAGAATTTGAGAGTAATGAAATGCATACGACAATAAAAACCTAAGATAGTTGCTAGTGAATAAATAGAAGAACTAGCAAACTAAGAAAAATCACTAATGAATAAATTGAAGAATTAGTGAACAACAAAAAAGATTTAAATAGTGATTTAGTAGCCTAAAAGTTTTAATAAGAATAACATTAACAATATCTCAAACAATGAATTCTAATATTACCAATAACTCTATTCCAACTGACCTTCACTCAACTACTACTACCACTCAAACTTTACTAAACATAGTGATTTTTCTTAGTTTACTAGTTCTTCTATTTATTCACTAGCAATTATCTTGCTCTTTTTAGACTGACTTTCATATCGAGGAATATTCAAGTTTTTATATACTTTTGTCGGATATATGTTATAACCGTTTGGGGAACGTTGGTTAAGTCATTGATTGTTAAATTGAACGCAAATTTAGGTTTATCTGATGCAAACATTTACTTGATTATTTGTTTCTTGATGATGATATCTTGATGATGATGAAGACAGCAGCAACATTTATGTAAAATATAAAATTATCGAATACTAAAATAAACAGCTAACACCGAAAATATGGCAATTAGAACCGGAATCATTTCTTTTCTTTCATTATAGTATGCATTTCATTACTCTCAACAGTTGAGTGAGTATCACTCAACTACCACCACCACTCAAACCGTACCATTTCTACAAAATGAACTCTAATACTACCGATAACTCTAAGTTAAGTGATACTCACACAACTACTATTCCCACTCAAACTGTATCATTTCTAAATTCATGCCAGAGACAAACTACAACCCCTGACAATTTTAAGCTGCTGCTAGAATCCTAATTGGATATATGTATACTATACTACTGTTGGTATTTGCACTAAAAATGCGGTATAAATAGCTGTGAATGAAAAATTTTTCAGAAGAGATTTCTTATATTATTTTAGATAGTAAATATAAAAAAGCGGTTTCTCATATAACAAATAGATTACTACTTACTGAGTGTAATAGGTATTCCCGCATTATTAATAGAATTAACTAATATAAGTGTCAAAGAGAGGATAGATAAATACTAAAATGTCTAATAGATTTAACACACCAAGAAATCTGGATGATCAATATGAATTGATGAGAGAGCTCTTGATCCAGATGCGCGAAGCTAATGTGAAGCAAAATCAATCGTTTACCTCAAACGAAATAGAGGAATATACGGCAAGGGAATACAAGACATATTTAGAGAAGAGTAGTTGCAACCAATAAGTCATTGAATAAATTTTCCTCCTCATCCTTGAAATCACTAAAAAATGAATCCCATTGTACTAATGCAGACATATTATTTTGGGAAAACTTTGGCAATTTTTCCATTTTTTCTAAATACGTCTTGTATTCTCTTGCTGTGTATTCCTCAATTTCATTTGAGGTAAACGATTGATTTTGCTTCACATTAGCTTCGCGCATCTGACTTTTAATCTATTTGTTATATGAGAAACCGCTTTTTTATATTTACTATCTAAAATAATATAAGTATAAAATTTATGATTGCTGTATTTAGTACACTTTTACTCTTCTATTTAAGTAAGAACAATATGATTGGTCTACTTATTGCTATAGAAGTTATGTTATTAACTATAACAGTTCAATTAATACAATTAAGTGGTGCATATGATGATGCTTATGGTGCAATATATGGTATTATTATTATCTTATTAGCTGGTGCTGAATCAGCTATTGGTTTAAGTATATTAGTACTTCCTCTTCCACCCTCTTCACACAATTATATATACAAGCTTCTAAATACTTTAGTCTTGCGGCAAAATGTTACCTCAATGAGACATTTGCCCATAACCATTTGTAATATCATTCATAACCTTAATGCTTTTGTGGTGCATTCTCGGACATAACTAACCTTTGTGTAAGTTAGTCAATTTATGCTTAATGGATTTTCGACCAGTAATACAAATTTCGGTAGCGCAATTATTTTTCAAATTTTAAAGCTAAAAATAATAAGAGCTACCATCTTCAAATAATAACACGCGCTACCATCTTCAAATGATGAGAAGCGCTACCATTGTAGAATAATAACAAGTGCTACCATTCTAAATTATAAATGTTTATTTAGAAAACATAAATTGTTTTTAATTTTTAATTTTTAATTCCTCGCGAAAAAATTTAAAGTTGTCTAACACACTCAATTTTAATGTATAATTGATCAAAAATCTCTTTGTGATTACTGACAATTATTAATTACTAGTGTTCCAATCTATTCACCAAGCATTTGGTAGCGCATTTGGTAGCGCCCGCAAAAGAAGTAAAGGTCTTTTTTATTTTTCTATCGCAAGATCGGATGTAATTTTGAAGTAGTTGATGTAGTTTTGGAATAAAGTACCATTGTTCAATTGCAAATTTTGTGTTAGAAAATTTTGTTATTTTAGTGTTGCTGAATGGATAATTGTGGATCGGAATTAGATACTTTAGTATAAAATATGAAAATATATGGTAGCGTTGCTGGTAGTAACTCTGCTCTTTTTAAAGGTGTTCTTGTTGCTGAATTAGTTGTGTGTTGGTTTTCTACGTTGTTGTTTGTTAAGAGTAGAATTGAAATAATAATATATATTGTTTAAACAGTAGATCTATAGAATTGTCGTTCTATTGTTGATCTATTTTATGTGGTAGGGTAAAAAGGCATGAGAAGAAAGATAAGTGCCGTGCTACGGCAATGTAGATAAAGAGTTGAAACAGGGACCATTAATAATAAGGAATGCCATAAGGAATACTGAGAAGAGTAATAGGTGCCGTGGGCACAGAAAAGAAATGGATTGAAATATAATGAAATATATATACGTGGGCACAGAAAAGAAATGGATTGAAATATAATGAAATATATATATACGTGGGCACAGAAAAGAAATGGATTGAAATATAATGAAATATATATATACATATATGAGTGAAATTGAAGAAGAAATAAGGAGAATGCAGTATTACCAAGTTTAATTATTGAAATATACGTAAAACAGAATAAAGTTATACTGTCTTCTCACTTTAATGAAAACCTTGTCTCATTGCAACAGGCCAAATTTAATTAAGAATTAAAAATCTTAACCAATGCATAATACCAGAAATTACTTCCAGTGTAAATGTTGTGTAGAGTATACAATTGACTGCTATTTAGAATGTACAAAAAGCCCTGAATTCTTTGAATAAAAAATGATTATAAAAGAACAATTGAAAATATAAAATGGAATATAGAAGATTACTTTTTATTTGAATACAAGGATTGACAATTTATCTTTCTACTCATCATCACTATGATCATCCTTATAGCCATGCTTTCTTATTTCACCTAATTTTTTTCTAGCGGCATTTAACTTATTCTCTAATTTTAAGATTTCAACTTGTTGTTCCATTTCAATTGTTTTTCCTTCATATGCAGTCAATTTGCTAAGGTCAATTTCGTTAGCGGTTGGTTCTTTAGTATCCAACAAATTTTGCACTTTGAGTACAAGAGATTTGCAGGCACGACTTACTTCACTCGATGCAAGTTCTAAATTATCTTGAGTTTCCGATACGAAATTCAATTTGACTCTTGAAGCTGCCACCAATTGCGCAGTAGAGGCTGCAACTTCATTAGATGCCACTATTAATTCCTCATGTGAATTATTTTCTCTTAAGACACCATCGGCAGTATGTATTAAAACATTAGTTGCCCCTGCCACAGCTTTAGAAGCACTGATCAAACCTTCTGTCCATCGATTATTCTTTTTATAAAATTCGGTTCTAGTTTGCAGTCCTTTAACTTTGTTTACTATTTCAATTTGAGCTTTTATTGATGAGCTAATCAATGATTTGACAGCATCTGTGATCATTTTGGCACAAGATAACAATAATTCGTGAACTTTTAAGTCCCCTTTGTAAAGATCAGACTTAGACATTAAGTCTTTCAAAAATTGAGATGCCAAATCAACCGTTTTAGCTGTTTGCTTCATTTCATTGTCAACCAAATCTTCAATGTTGCCACTAATTTTTATACCACTGGAAGTTTTTAATGTATCTATCAACGAGCTGAAATTTTTTAAAGCCGTTTGAAGCTGATAATTTCCATCAATTACTACATCAATCTTGTCTTCATCATCGACCAATTTATCTAATTGATCAGATTTGACGCTTCGAAAAAATAATTCAGTGTCATTTAATACATTCATCACCAAATTAAGCAATTCTTCTTCTTTGTTAGTGCCGATACTACTTAATAAACCTTTTGTGTCTAGCATTAAATCACTAATTGAATTTGTCAACGACGAACTAGCCAAGATGATATCTGAAAATGTGGATTCATCTTGATTTTTGTCTTCTGCAATAAAGGAATTAAAAACTGTTGCAAAATTTGTCGCAGTTTCCGAGCAAAGCTCAATTATAGACAAAAGATATTCTGGGGTTGAATTCAAATTACCAGCTTGCATGGGGGATTCTAATTCATGTTTAGTATCCAAAACTCTTTTGACACTATTTTCCAAAAACACATCCACTAAATTTTTAAATTTTGCAAGTTGTGAAATAATAATTTGGTCAATTTGCTCATTTAAAATATCGTCTTGATCGTCTTTGAAACGTCCCAACTCTTGGTATGCATTTTCCAAAGCTTCATTAGCAACTTCTAACTCAATTTCCTTTTCTTTCAACTTAAATTGCAATGAGTTTGCATCATCCAAAGACCCTAATTTTAAATCTCTGTCTGCCAATTGCTGCTTCAATTTGTTCAACTCTGATTCATGCTTTGATATAATTGAAGAAAGGTTTAAGTTTTGTAATTTGCCAAACTCTTTGGAAGAAACATTCAACTCTCTAATTTCAGCCTCAAGCTTTTCTATTTCCAAGTCTTTGCTTGCTTTTACCCGGTCCAAATCTAATCTTGCTCTATCTCTCTCACGTATTAAATCTGCTAATTCAACATTTTTTGCTTTTAAATCTTTTTCAAGTTTTTCTTTCTTCAAAATGGATTCTTGGGCACTACTGATCTTTTGTTGGATTTTCTTGAATTTTGCAAGTAAATTCAAATGCTCTTGGCGTAATTGGGAATAAAGTTTGGCAAGAGATTCATATTTTTTAGTCCAATTTGCGATTTGTTCTTCAAATATTTTTATTTGTTCATCTTTAGCCGCAACTTGCTGGCTAGCTGTATTATTAAAAGCGGACATTTCAGTTTCTAAACTTTTAACTCTAGCATCATATTGCAGCAAAAGTTGTTGGTCATTGTCATATTGATTTTTAAACATCAATAAATCATGCTCCAATTCTGATACTCGATTCTGATGATGCTGAGTTTGCTGCATTTGCAAAGCTTGTTGTTCTTCCAAAAATTTTCGTTCTTGGTCACGCTGTTGTTGTTCAAAAAGACGCTGTTGCTCTTGCTGTTGCTGAATTTGTTGTTGACGTTGCAATTCTAAATTTCGTTGTATTCTTTCTTGATCGTGTTGTTGTTGATCTAAATATCCAGTTTGCTGGAGAGGTATTTGATCAACTACAGGTGGAGGATTCGTCGGTGGTTCGAAATTTGAAATCGAATGCGATGAAGCTCGTGACGGTGCTTCATTTTCGGGGGAACGAAATTGAGCTGCCGTTTGCCCGTCCTCATTTATTTGTAAATTCGGTGAATTATTAGGCAACTTGGGAATTGTGATCAAACTAGTCAAAAATTTAATAGAGTGGCAATCTGTATAAAAATCTCTTAGCATGAAATGCTGGGAATTGAAACGATCCACAAGAACGTTTAATGCTTCATCTATACCCAATTGCTGATACATAGCTCTTAACATTGAGATGCAAAATTTATAGATGCCGTAAGATTCCGAAATCAATGGAACCAAAGCACTAACTTTACACAAATTGCTTTGACTATGATGAATAGTTGCAAAAATAAGTTTTTGTAAATCATTGATCAGATCTTGTAAATCCATCAATTGCAAAATTGATTCGTAACCTTCATTTGGGTCATTGACAGCTCTTAATGAAATATATTCCTCATACTCAAATGTTCCGTTAAATCCTGGGTTATTACGATGAAAATCTAATTTTTGAAGAATATATTTGTCATACTGACTAATTAATTTTCCGTACGCTGACCCATGGGTAGGAAATACAGTAGACAAAGAAGCAATAAAATCACGATTTCTATAGGCATCTTTCAAAGTATTTGGATGACCTTCCTGTAAAACTTTATGAATCATAATGAGGGCCTTAAACAATTGGATTTCATTGCTTTGCAAAGGTTGAATCTTGACGGCGTTCCAAAATGCTCGGGAGTTTTTATGATCCCATGTATAAACTATACAAGCTCTGACATGTTTTCTTTTAGGAGGAACTTCATCATTGTTACATGCCTTTTTGACACTTGATTGTAAATCAACTTCTGCTCTACTCATGTTATAGCAAAAGACTAGAAAATAAATCCTTTGTTGGCGCTGGTTTGAGTACTAATATAATTTAATCTCGGGACAAATAATTTATGAACGCATTTTTTGGTAATACCTACACGTAATATGTACCGAATAGAAACTAAGCCGATAAGATTCACAATATAGCCTAAAAAGTATTGTTGAATCATACCGTTCTCATTTAATCATGGAATCTTGTATTACAATAGAAGATCACAGAGCCAACAATATAAATTAGATTGAGATCGAAAGAAAATTGCAATTAATATGAATTAAGTATTTCTATATCTGGCCTTACCAAAATCGAATGGAAGGTATTTATATTTGACCATGTGTTGTATTTGTCTTCTCATTGTTAATGCGAATAAGATAATGAAGTATGCCAAAAGTATTGGCCAGAACACAGGAATATCAAAAATGGTAAAAAATGTCATGACTAAGCTCAATGCTGTAGCTCTGGTTGCATTATACCAGAATTTAAACTCAGGCAATCTGCGAATAAATGGCCTAAACTCTTCATCGTTTTCATTAGGAATATTTTGAGAATCATTGTCATAGCCTTCTTCAATATTTTCATTTTTCAATTCTTGCTCTAATGAAGGATCAAATTTAGGTGTCAAGAATGCCAAAAACAAATTTAATAAATAAATACCTAATGCATAGCAAATTATGTACCAACCTTGAGCTAAAAATATACGGAGCAAAAACATTGCAATTAAGACACCAAAACCAGTCCATCTTCTCGTTGTATATGGAACCGATTCATCAAGGTGATTTTGATAAGTTACTGCAAGTTTTTGAAAATTTTGGATGACAGGATTGTCTTTTGGTAATTCGAATGGAATTTCAATTGCCATCTGATTAACTGCTTTCGAAAATATTAAACAATTTTTTTTCACTACTTTTTTTTCGATTATTATTCTACCATTTTGTTTGTTGACAAATTATATAATAGTTGTCATTAGCTACTTGACCAGAAGACTGCCCTTATCGGATAAGCAATTTAAACATATGCTGCAATCTTATAATACAGTACATTCTGATACAAAAAAACTTCAAATTCAATTCTTAGTAATCTACACAACGTCGCGAACAGATTAGTAGTTTCGTAGGTTCACAAGTAAAGTTATATTACATTGATACTATTTACAAATTTAAATGTTCAAGTGTGAAAATAAGTTCTAAGAGACAGGTGTATTCACAGTTATACTCTTGGTCTGGCATAATATTTCGAATGTCCCGAGGCTTCATCATGAATTTGCTTGACGTCCTTATCTTTAAAGCCATTCTTTAAATTTTTGATTTTAATCATCGAGCCTTTGACATCATAAGGTATCACATCTGGTAAAAACTGATTTTTGAGATTTTCTTGTTCCAGCTTGGTAAAAATACCTGGAGTTTTTATAAGTTCGGCTGTCTTGCTTTTATAACCTGGATCCAAAATTTCGGACTTAAAACGAGATTCTAAATGATTGTGAATAGATTTTTTTGAAGCTTCTATTTCTTGAACACTTAAAGGTTTATAGAGTTCACCCTGAAAATCTATAGCAATTTGAGAATCGATAAACTCTGCAAACTTTTTGTACTTCTCTATTTCTTCCCTTAATTGGTCTTGTGAAGATATTTCGCCAATTTTTAAACCTAGTTTCAATTTAAACAATTTTTCAAAGGTAACTTGAGATGTTGCTTCAATTCTCGAGTTACCTAATTTGGTTAATTCATAGATTCTAAATAATCTATCAGAAATAACCTCTATATCATTGGTTGCAAAATCATAATTTTCGAGCAATGACTTTTTAATCTTTGATAAAATTGAATTCTTGATTTGATTATTTTCTTCCCTGAGTTTATTTAGTTCAGGTAATGCAAGTTCTTCCTTTCTTGACATATGATTCTCAATTTCTTGAGCTTCTAACGCTTTGGTAATTTTGACAAACCCAAATCTTCTTAGCCTTGGCTCAAAATGTGGTTTTGGCAATTTGATGTCATTGAGCAACGCTACACCAACATATTTTCTTAAAGGATGAAATGGATCGTAATAAAATCTTACATAACCTGGCTCAATTGCGTATATGGTATGATCTTTTCCAATTTTAACATTATCTCCAGGATGAATTTTTGTCCCTCTTTGTCTCATAATAATTTGCCCGGGCTTCACATAATGACCTTCTTGTTTTTTTGGACCTAACCTCCTACCCGCGGTGTCTTTGTTATTAGTTCTTGACCCAACTGCTCTTTTCTTAGCGGTACGAACAGGTATATAAAGATTCAACGGATTCGAAAATAAATCTATTGATCTTCTTGTTTGATTAAACAAGCTGTTTATTGCAAACATTCGGTTCAAAACAAAGCGGTTTAAGTTAAAAGTAAAAAAAATTTTTCAATTGAATTTTTCGTGAGTATTGCACGAAGGTATCGCTAGGTCAATTCTTTTATAATTCGTTGTCCTTCAGTTTGATTCTATAAAAAAAAAACAAGGCTCTAAAGTTGTATGGGTTTCAGATAAAATTGTTTATTGTAATAGTAAATTTTAGGTTGAAGTCATTAGTTGTTAATCATTCACAAAATTTAAATGCGTTTTCTTTAAAAAAAAATTTCATCTGAGCAGGTGGTACCTAGAGTATGCTATACGATTCAAGTTTTTAATAATTAAAGAATAAAGTGCAATGAAATTTATAATATCCAGTATTAACAAAAGTTTTTTAAGAAGGTTTTCGTCAGGTATCAAATTGTTTCAAAAAGATGTAAAAATTACGAATTTAGAGTTAACTTACAAAAACAGGAAAGATTTGTTTCTGGAAATGCCTTTGAATGAAATGGATAGAAAGTATTTTCCCTCTGTTTCTGTTGTAAGACTGCATTTTGCAAGTTCAGAATTAATTAATATTCGAGAGTTCAAGGTTAAATTCGAAAACGTGAAAAATTTTGAATTGAACGATGACAATTCTAGGGTCAAATTCTTAGTTGAGGGGAAAATTACTAACATTCGGAAATCTGGTAAAGGCTTATACTTTATTGATTTGACGCAAAATGAAGAAAAATTGCAAGTCTTAGCATCAAATAAATTGATGAATTTACTGATTAATGAATTTTCTAAAACTCACAGTTTGCTTAAAGTTGGAGATTGTGTAACTTGTATTGGTTTTGCATCTAGAACAAAAGTCGGTGAATTGACATTAAAATTACATAGTCCAATTAAAATTTTATGTCCTAGATTAAGAGAAGTCCCAGTTGCCATTACAGACAAGTCCTTGATCAACAGTAACAGGGTATTAAATTACTTATCAAACCCAGAATCTAAGAAATTTATTATAACAAAATCTAAATTGATACAAATAATTCGAGAATTTTTTCTAGAGAAACATTTTTTGGAGGTTCTGACTCCTATATTGAATGGGGAAGGAACTGGAGCCAATGCCAATCCGTTTACTACCAAATTTAAGAATTCTGAAATCCATTTAAGGGTTGCACCCGAATTATGGCTTAAGAAATTAGTCATTGGGGGATTTGATAAAGTATTTGAGATAGGAAACAATTTTAGAAACGAAGGCATTGATCACACTCATAATCCCGAGTTTACGTCATGTGAATTTTACCAAACTTATGCTAGCTTAGATGAGTTAATAGAATTGACTGAACTGCTATTGAAAATTGTTTTTCAACGGTTCAACATAACCACAGACTATCAGAATTTTGAGTTTCCAAAATATGAATTTATACCAACATTAGAATCACAAACTGGTTTACGATTACAAGATTTTTCTTTGAATACTTTGATTAAATATTATGAAACATTAAATTTAGATTTGCCCCAAAAAGTTAATCCTGTTAGTTTATTGAACAATTTGTCTGAAATTTTTATAGAAAGGTTAAGCATTACAAAACATCCGAATGTTCCTATGATTATTTATAATCAACCAGATATCATGTCACCATTGGCGAAATCCATATATGATGAAAGAGGTAATTCGATTTCTTTGCGATTCGAATTATTTATAAACGGAAAAGAATTTGTTAATGCATATGAGGAAGAAAACAATCCATTTCAACAAATGGAAAAATTCAAAATACAACAAAAAGATAAATTGGAATTTAAAGATGATGAATTGTTAATACCCGACTGGCAGTATGTTCAGACGATGGAGTATGGGTTGCCACCAACCGGCGGGTGGGGTTGTGGAATAGAAAGATTAGCCATGTACATTTTGAAGGTTGAAAATATCGACAAAGTTTTACCATTTGGAAATTTGAAGGATGTGTTAAAGCAGTAGGTATTTAATTCTATACCAATGGTGAAAATCGTTTAACCACTCTTTACACACTTTCATAGCCAGTTGTTGATGAATGATATCTATTGTAAGTACAATTTTTATCGAATTTAAATACATCTTTTTATTAGCTCTTCCCTTCTGACAAGTGAATCATAATTCTTACATTATTTTCAATCAAACCATCAGAGATTCTAAGCTACAGCGTATGCATGAATCTATACCAAGACTAAAGTTCCCGTGCGTAGCACCAATATAGTTCGTTTATTACGGCAGTCAATACAGTGAAAGTGATGATGAACAAGGATTCACGATAACACCACAAGGTGACGGAGGTTTTTCTATATAAAAGTTTATTTTATTTAGTTTTTAACTCTGAATGTACGAAGAAAAAAAAAAAAAAAAAAAATTGCTCCAAACTTGATTAAATGAAGAACCTGCAACGCAAACGCAATCCTTATGTCACGAAGATTATTCCAATCTAAGTATAATAATATATTCATACAATAAGCATTTCCGTACCCGTCTATACAAGGAAGTTCGAATTTATTCCTAGATTCGAGAAACTTTTAGTCTGCTTCTATTGAAATTTAGTGTGTATAAACCAAAATATTTTTTCGCTGGTCAGACAAAAAAAAATCAATAAAAATTATCGGGAGTCATTTAGAGTCGTAGTAAATTTGCCTAATTTCAAGCTTTTACTGTACAAAAACAAACGAAATGACAAAAAAATCATCATCAATTTCATCTATCTCAAATTATCAACTCACATTATCTGATGAGTCAAAGGAAAGAATCATTAAGGTATTAGAATACTCAAAAACGATCGCTCATTATGGATTTATTCCTTTTGTTTTGTATTTAGGTTGGTCAGCTACACCAAATAAACCATCTATATTGAATTTGTTATCTCCATTTCCATCAGCTTAGTCATGCTACAATGTCCGTGAGGCTATGAGTTTTGATAACTTTTGTATATAGAATAATTACTTGGAATAATAAGAATATCACGATTGACTTTATTTTCTACAAAATATTACTGGATAATTTTGAATTAATATGTGTAGTTATTCTTATAAACCAGAGATAATTCTTGTAATTTTGATACTGTAAGAAATTTATGAAAAAAAACGAATAGAATTCTGATGATAAAAATTTGTGTGAAGCCTTCTTATGTCAATTTTCCTGAAACAGCAAGATGATGAAAAGAAAAATCATGTTCATTTTTCTAGAGGTGAAATAGAAGTGATTTCAGGTTTAGCTGCTGGATTCACCACTACAGTAATAACCCACCCATTAGATGTAATTAAAATAAGATTGCAATTATCAACTCAATCCAAGCTTGATCAAGGAAATAAACTTTTTTCATCACTAACGACTATACTCGATAAAATTAAATATGATGCAAATCGTATTTATTTAAAGAAATTGAATAATCATTCAAAATTTGTAAATTACTTATTACAATATTATCGAGGAGTTGGCATAAACATAATAGGAAATATATCGGCATGGGGTATTTATTTTTCACTTTATGCAGAATTCAAACAAACCTTGAGTCAAAATAACCTCACCTTTAATTTTTTTGGTAGTTCGATACTAGCGGGGTCATTGACGTCGGTTTTGACGAATCCAATTTGGGTGTTAAAAACAAGAATGCTAAGTACCTCAACTAATGATGCGAAAGCTTACAAATCAGTTTTTAGTGCGGTCAGGGACATGTTCCAAAATGAAGGTGTTTCGAGTTTCTGGAAGGGGTGTGTTCCTAGTTTATTCCAGGTATTTCAAGCAAGTTTACAGTTTACAATCTATGATCATTTAAAGCACTATTTATATAGAAGGCGAGGAGATGACATGAACTCATTGACGACATCCCAATATATATATTCATCAGCATTGTCCAAAATTACTAGTATGGCTATTATGTATCCAGCACAAGTTATCAAGACAAGATTGCAAAATAATAAAACAAAGATTAATCATAGCATAGCAAGTATTATTAAGCAACTATATTTAAAAGAAGGTGGAGTTTTAGCGTTTTATAAAGGACTAAGTGCAAACTTACTACGAGTATTACCAGCTACCTGTACAACCTTTGTTGTATACGAAAAGGTGAAACATTACTTAGGTAATACGTAGCTTCATTAGCTTTAATATTCAAGATGCGTAAATTCTAATTTTGCTTCTTAAATTTAATTTAATTTGTTAAACTATCGATTTGGTGAATTGTGTTTAGTTTGCGATATACAGAGCGCATCCATCTTCTTGAGATCTTGTTTAGTTAATCTACCTGCCCTAAAATGGCAAAGATGTTCTTGCCTATGTTATGGTTCATGTTTTAAATTAACTAATGAAAACTGTATCGATATATTGAGAAGTGCACCCACGTCACATCCAAAAAGAGTTAAATATTCTAATGATTGACTACCTATTTGGAAACATATGATGAACATTAAGATTTACCAAGGGCTAATTCTGTTGTAAATAGAATTCAAATGAAAAAATGAAAAAGAAGGTTACCTATTGAGATGACGGAAGCGACGCCATACATGATAATTATTTCAATTTCATCGTGTCCAATTAGTCTTTGCAAATAATTTTGGAAGCTATTTTGAAAGGTTGTTTGCTATTCTGAGGTCAGAGCTCACACACACTCATACGATGATTCTATTTTTCCAGTTGAAAGTATCAGAGTCCATATTATTGCTGCTATTTGTGTGGGGTTGAGCACGATCATTATTACATCCATTGTTGAAATAAAACCAAGTATCTATCTAGCAAGGGCAACTTTACAAATATTTCTGTAACCAATGTTACGTTGGAGTTTCTTTAATACATTTATAGCTGTTTTCCTATGTATGGCATTCAAAAAGCTTGCACCAAAGAACCTCCCACAAATGCGAATCAAGTATCTATATTAGAGATTAACCAAATAATTCATCACATTTTATTCAAAATATGTTGCAACTTTCACTATTATATAAAAGGTATAGTGATAGCTTCTAGTCAAATATTTAGCTTAATTTTTACCTTTCTGAAGTCTTGCAAGAGTACATTATTACAAGTTCAAATTTTGAAATAACGTTGGCATGGTTGTAGTCGAACACATGATCCGCACCACAATCCTTTTAATACAAACGATTTATAAATGACGCAGTTATGAATGAAATTCAATATCTAGGTATCTTGCTGAGACCTTGCTGAAGCGATAACATCGTAACAAACGTGAAAAAATGGGCTTTTTGAATGAATGGTATATCCCATTTATCTTTTGCATCCATAGATGTATCAAAAAATAATTAAGTGAACTTGAAAACAATATTCATCATTTGATCAGCAATTACAGAATCATCTAAATTTAAATATTTCAACTGAATTGATTTAAATCTTCTACAAAGTTCTTATCAGCGTGATTCTGTATTTTCTGAACCAACTTCGGTTTCGTACTAAACATTAATTCGTCTACCAAATTGTCATTAACTTTATGTTTAAGGTTACGTGAAAATTTTTTAAACTAAGAATATAGATGATTCTCATCCTTATAATTCGTTGAGTCGGTAGGATTCCTTACAGGAGCCCTCTTCTATCAAAGTAGTTTATGATAGGCTAGTACGAGAAGCCTCTGTAAATAATCTATAAAACGTTCCCCGTCCATCATTTTTTTGTTTAAAATATTTTTACTGTTTTGATTGATAAATAAAAGTGTGTCCGAACGAATATAATACACAAGGTTCAACCTAAATTTACTCAAGTATATATAGATATGACAGATTTTATTGGTGAAAATGCTAGAATCAAAAGAAAACTCGAGCCAGATGAACCACCAAATAAAAAGTTGTCAAAAAGTGATACATATGCAATTGAAGGTCCAGCCAAAGAATATTTGTTAGAAAAATGGTTACCTCCATCAGTCAAGACAATGAGTAATCCTTTAAATTTTGAATCTTCAACTTATCTATCTGATATTCCAATAAAAGTTTCCAGTAATTCCAACGAACCAATAGTATTGGGGGTTGATGAGGCAGGTCGAGGGCCAGTATTGGGACCTATGGTATATGGTATTTCATATACACTAGAAAAGTTTTCAGAATATTTACAAAAAAAATACGGATTTGCAGATTCAAAAGTATTAACTGATGAAAAAAGGCAGGAATTGTTTAAATTAATTGAAAACCAAGATCATGAATTAAACCAATATGTTGGATGGGGTACCACGACAATGACGGCAAAGGATATTTCGTCTGGAATGTTACAATCCAAAAATGCGAAAGGTTCTTCGTACAATTTAAATGAGCAGGCTCATGATGTTACTATTGAATTAATAAAATTGGTTCTAACCAAATTGAAGTTAAATATCAGCAAGGTCTACGTTGATACGGTTGGCCCGCCTTTGACTTATCAAAATAAACTTAAGAATATATTTCCCACTATAAAGGAAATTATAGTTACAAAAAAAGCTGACAGTATATATCCAATAGTAAGTACAGCATCGGTTGTGGCAAAAGTAACCCGTGATTTGAACATATATTATTTCAATACTAATAAAGACCTAAAAATTCTATATGGACATAAATTAGGTTCAGGTTATCCAAGCGATCCAAACACATGTGTATGGCTTAATAATAACGTAGACAAAATATTTGGTTGGTGTTTTGGTTTCATTAGATTCTCATGGCAAACGGCAAAAGATTCTATGATTAAAAATAAATGTGTTGAAGTTGTTTATGAAGAAGAAAGTGAGGAGTATTTAAGAAAAGCAAATGGTTATCAAGATTTATTTCAAATGGTCGACGAAAAACATACAGCCAATACTGCAAGCAAATTTAACAAAAACTATTATGTTAAGAAGGCTGATCTTGTAGGCAAAACTGATAGCGATTCTGAAAATGGTATTATTCTATAGTTTACAGCGTATAAGATATTATTTTACTTTATGGTGTAATTCAGAAGAGAAATAAAATATTGTATTATGTAATATATTATCTAAACAAGTATATTAAAATCCGAAATTATTCGGTTCAATGTTGTCCTTAATGAATTATACCAATTAAATTTTTTTTTTCGCATAGATCGCATTAAAGATTCCGTTCTAACAACAAACTTTGTTCTCATATCTCATCCCTAGATTCCTTCCATCATTCTAGCATTCAAAGTATACGCCAAGTATTGAGTTGAGTAATATTATTGAGAGTCATCAGCAATAATTAATAGCAACAACAAATAATTAAGTAATCAGGGTTTTTATTTAGTCAAACTATAACAATCTATTTATTGAAGATAAAAATATTAATAAACCATAATTGCAATGTTCTATTCCACCATATCAAAATCGTCTTCAATTGTATTGCGTAAAGCTAGCTTACCAGCTAAATCAATTTCGTTGATTAATTTAACAAGATTATATTCATCTGGTAAGTTTCCACCTCATACTGTCATTCATATGCCAGCTTTATCTCCAACCATGACTCAAGGTAACATTCAAAGTTGGGCTAAAAAGGTTGGAGATGAATTGACTCCTGGTGAACCAATTGCCGAAATTGAAACTGATAAAGCTTCCATGGATTTCGAATTTCAAGAAGAGGGGTACTTGGCTAAGATTTTAATGGATGCTGGTTCTAACGAAGTCCCTGTTGGTCAACCAATTGCTGTTTATGTTGAAGAATCGAGTGATGTTCCAGCTTTCGAGAATTTTACAGCTGCTGATGCTGGTGAAGGTCCAAAAAAGCAAGAAGAGCCAAAACAAGAAGAACAAAAACAAGAACAAATACAAGAATCAAAGCAAGAAGAACCAAAACAGGAAAAAAAATCAGGTACAACCACCTCAGCCTCGAAAGTTTCATCTGACAGAATTTTTGCTTCGCCTTTAGCTAAAACTATCGCTATTGAAAAAGGCCTCAAATTGAAAGGTATTAAAGGTTCTGGTCCAGGTGGTAGAATTGTTGCCAAAGATCTTGATAACATTAAACCTGCTGCTACCACAGCATCAACCCCAGCTGCCGCTTCAGCTACGTCTGCTACATATGAAGATATTCCATTGACTTCCATGAGAAAAACAATTGCCACAAGATTGTTGCAATCTACCCAACAATCACCTACTTATATTATTCAATCGCAAATCTCAGTGACCAAATTATTGAAATTAAGAGCTTCATTAAATGCTTCAGCCGAAGATAGATACAAATTATCTATAAATGACTTGTTAATTAAAGCAATTGCAAAAGCTTGTGTTAGAAAACCACAAATTAATTCTGCTTGGTTGGGAGATCAAGGAGTTATTAGACAATATAATAATGTTGACGTTTCAGTTGCAGTTGCTACACCAACAGGTTTAATTACCCCAATTGTAAAGGATGCTCATATTAAAGGTTTGGCAACTATCTCAAATGAAGTTAAAGATTTGGGTAAAAGAGCCAAAATTGGTAAGTTAAATCCAGAAGAATATCAAGGGGGTACTATTTGTATTTCTAACTTAGGCATGAACCATGCAGTTAATTCCTTCACTTCAATCATAAACCCACCTCAATCTGCTATTTTAGCTATAGGTACCACTGACAAAAAAGCCGTTCCAAGTAGTGTCAATCCTCAAGGCTTCATATTTGACGATGTCATCACCATTACCGGTACATTTGATCATAGAGTTGTTGATGGGGCTTTAGGTGGTGAATGGATTAAAGAATTGAAGAAAATAATTGAAAACCCCTTAGAATTGTTGGTTTGAGGAAATATATACTATGTACATAAAAATTGTATATTAATAAAGATTAAAGCAGTGGTGACTTGAGTCACATTGGATGCAGTAAATACAAAAGTTTTAAATTATTTTAGAAAAATAGTAGAGATCTATAATTTTAGTAAGATTTGCCTTGATCGAAATCTATCTTGACTAAATATCAACAATTTGTGCAACAGAAAAAAAAAAAAAGGGAACAAAACATTTAGACAAAAATGACAATTAAGCAAATTTACATAGCAAGACATGGTTATAGATCTAATTGGTTACCCCCTCCACATCCACCAAATCCTACTGGAATTGATAGTGATCCACCATTAGCGCCACATGGAGTTGAGCAAGCCAAACAATTGGCTGCCTTTTTGACGTCTTTACCGAAGAAAGATAAACCAGAATTTATCATATCCTCACCGTTCTATCGTTGTGTTGAAACCAGTAAACCTATATCTCAGATGTTAGATTTAAAAATTGCAATTGACAGAGGAGTTGGAGAATGGTTTAAACAATCAAGAGGTGTAATTCCTAAGCCTGCAAATTACAATGATTTACATCCATTTTTTGAAAATGTTTTAGTTGATGAAAAAATTTGGCCAAGAGATAATTTGGATGTAATACCAAATTTGAAAGGGGAAACTAATGAAGATATCTTTGAGAGGTGTAAGAAGTTTTGGCAAAAATTTTTACCTGCATTTGAAGCAAAGTATCCTAATATTGAAAACATATTGATCGTTACTCATGCAGCAACCAAAATTGCTTTGGGAAGTGCATTATTAAAGTTGGATAGTGTAACCGATTATATTGATGACAATCAGACGTTATTAAGAGCAGGTGCCTGTTCTTTATCAAAATATGTTAGAGAAGGCAGTAATGAGTTTGATTGGAAGATTGTTATGAATGGAAATTGTGAATTTTTAACAAAAGGCGAGGAAATGAACTGGGACTTCAATATTGGAGTTGAAGCCGGGTCTAACGAAGATATTAAAAGAAGACAAAAATTAGAAAAAGAGGAGCAAGAAAAGCAAAACAATTCTAATATCGCTCCAATAACGGAATTGGCAAAAGGTTCCGAAGTGGATGGAAATGAAGAAGAATTCGAAGTACGTGAATCAATATAGGTTTTTTATTTATAGAGAAAATTATTATACTAACAATATACAATTTTATTAGAGTTTTTACATTACAGTTGACTTACCTAATTATAATAATAAATTCGATGAAGAAGATCAATCGACACAAAATACTAAGGATCAACCAAAAATAAAAAAGAATATAATCAAGCCGTCGGCTAATTTTCAATTCACGGATTTACGAAATGACCATCCATTGATAAAACTATCCAATAATAGAGAAACTTCGGGTACGTCAGGAGGTGATACATTTGGGGAAGAAAGAAAGGGCAAGAATAAATTAGTACAAACATCAGAAATTATTGATGGACGAATATTCGAAACATCTTGGAAAACAATTATTGGGACGGAGTTGATTTTTGATGAATACGGTGAAATTATCGGTAAGGTACGTGAACACCTTGTCGCTGATCCTAATACATATTTCAAAAGTAAAGAAACTAAAGATATTCTTGTGGACGGTAATGACGAAATAGACTATGGATCGATTGAAACGGATGGAAATATTAAAGAAATTGCTTTAAAAATTGCAAGAAGTAAGGAAAATAAAAGATAGTTCGTATTTGGCAACATAAACTAACGGCTTAATCATTTATTTACATACGTAAATTTAGGTTGCTAAGGTTTATGAATAGTATTCACAGGTGCTAATTAGCTATACTTAGCTGGAAGTGTACGTTTTTGTAATTCGGTTTTTACTCACTTTAGACTCTTGATGTGCGAAGATTTGGGTGCAAAGGACTCTTGTCGAACAATATTCTTTTTTGTTGATCACAATTTCTGATCACATCAATTTCTTTGTTAGAATTTGCCTTTCAAGGCATTAACAAGATGTGATACCATTGCTGTATCGAACAATATAACGTAAAATTAAAATTTAAGCTTTCCTTTATTTTGACTTTTATAAATCATAGTTTTACTTTTTACATCATTTTCAAGGCTAGAACTTGCTCAAAATGCATGAAATGATTGATTTTGGACATGTCTTAAAAATTGACTAAGGGTCCAGCTACAATTATGTGAAAAATTTTGACATGGCTTCGCCGTCATTCAGTTTTTCCAAGTTTCTTAGTCAAAAATCCATGCATCCAAACTTCAATAACAAACTTCCACAAGCAGTAATGACGGGTCAATAACTACACAGAGGGGCCTATAAACCTAGCGTTGATGTATATTAAATAAGATGATGCGATAGCACTCCAAAATGAAGCGTCGACAATTGGGGAGGAAATATGGCTTTTCCACTTAAGCGCAGTTGATGTGTCTTAACAGTTTGAACCAAAAAGAAAAGATGGTATATGTGGTCAATGGTCCTGTATTTGTATGATTATTATCACAAAAGAACAACTCTCTAGGTATACGCTGCTTGTTTGGTTTATGTTATTGAAGTTTGCATGATGAATTTCTGAAAAGAAACTTGGTCACAAAAAACACAAAAATTTTGGCGCCTGATATCGAAATTTTTCTACAGTTCTACGACACAGCCAGCATACAAACGGCAGATTAAACATTAAAATTAACACTGCTTTCAATTCTTAACCTCTAATAGTCAACAGTTAGTAATCATGTAACCTACTAGTCATCTTTTTAACACTACCTCAGGTTGGTGCTCTCCAATTTTCAATTTAGCTGCAAAATATCGTTATTGCGCTCCAGATCGATCTAAAACCGTAAGTTCTCTTACAGACATCATTTTCAAGACTGGAACTTGCTCAAAATGTATGAAATGATTGATTTTGGACATGTCTTAAAAATTGACTAAGGGTCCAGCTACCATTATGTGAAAAATTTTGACATGGCTTCGCCGTCATTCAGTTGTCCCAAGTTTCTTAGTCAAAAATCCATGCATCCAAACTTCAATAACAAACTTCCACAAGCAGTAATGGCGGGTCAATAACTACACAGAGGGGCCTATAAACCTAGCGCCGATGTATATTATATGAGATGACGCGATAGCACTCCAGAATGAAAGTGTTTTTTTTTTGTTTTGCCCAAGGAACACATCCTGTAAAAACAATGTAAGACTACTTGTTTTTCATTGCAAACTTGACGTCCTAAATTATGCCTTGTTGTTAAAGAGTATAAATTTGAAATGAAACATAAAATAGTCAAGTAAAGATATGAAGAAAGATGTTGATGAATAAATTGATTTCGATCATCTTTTTTTTTTTTTTTTTCGTATGTATTAGGATTAAAAACTAAATAGTGACTATAAAGTAAAACCTAAGGAAACCTATTTAAAGGTATAATTGTTTTATAATTCTTTGCAATGCATGGGTAAGTTGGCTACTTGTGAGCGATTTTTTTTCCGAATATTGTTTATTAAATTCTATAAATATGCTTGCCAGCATTTTTGACGAAATTTGTCTTTTTTTTTTTTTTTCGTATATATTAGGATTAAAAGCTAAATAGTGACTATATAGTAAAACCTAAGAAAACCTATTGAAAGGTATAATTATTATTTGATGATGTCTTAAAAAGTGAACACATGAGCCTACTATCTGTTTGTTTTGAAATGATGAAAAAGAAGCATATAAATTAATCGTTTTCCAAACTTGTCTGTGCTAATGTTTATAATGTGAACAAAGTTACTTTTGGCATTAGCACACAATGGACACATTGGTGAGCCACTACATATTTAAAGTGATCGGTATAATGTATTAGGTGTGAACGATGACCTAATTGGAATGAATGCAAATAACATGTTTGAATTACGGACCTCTCTCCAGTATAGTTGCCAATCGCTGGAGGTAAGCCCATATTTATATTATGAATGAAAAACTTGATTTTTAGGTAGTCAATCTTTGAATTACTCTGAAATGAAAAATCGGATACAGATTCACCATCAAAGCACGATTTGTGCATATTACTAAAATTCTAGAACACATGTAGTTATAACAATCTTTATTCAAAATTTTCGAAAGTTTTCAGAGAAAAATATGAAAGGTAAAGTCTAATTCTGTTCTATTTAATCTATTTACTCTTCATAACTGCTATTCTTGTTATATGGTCAAGATAAGACGACAAACTGACGTCGTCCGTGAATACATCTGATCGATCACCAAAGCCATAAAAATGATTTGCATTAGTTGCATATGAAGTGCTAGGATTCAATTTAGCCATTAAAAATCTTGCTTGTGAGCCACCTTCGTCACAGTCAATAAATCTAGGTAACGGATACCTATCCATTAACAACATCATTGCTTCTTTCTTTGGTGCTTCTAGAAATTCTTTGAAATAAGCATATTCTTCTTGATTATGATAATCAGCTTTTCTCCACTCAGCAATTTGAGATCCATGGTATATTAAAATTTGAAAAAACGTATCCAATAATAATATTTTTGAGTGTCCCAAACTAAGAGAATCTAATAATACAGGTTCAGGCTCATTTATAATTCCATTAGTTTCTTCATCAGTTGAATTCCAAGTATTTATATCGTACGATAGTAAAGTAGGTTGAATCATTAATAGTGAATTTGCTAAATCCTCATGCATGAATATATGTCTCACAAAACTAGTCTCGTCAGGTGAACTGTTAAAAACATTGATAAAATTTGATCTTCGTAAATGATATAAGAATTGAGGAAATAACGCGAATTTTTGGGATAGTCTAAATGAGTCTAGTACTCCAGTTGTATAGACAGCAAATCTAGAACAGAACTCAATTAAAATTTGATCCATTTGTTTAACAACTTCGGATTCAATAACCATCTTTTTATTAATATCCACTTGTAATTTATTTATATTTTCTCTTGCAATTAAAACTAATGCCGTTTCCTGATCAAAACCAAACTCTAAATTAGTTTGATCCAGATCTGGTATAATGTTTATAGAAATTGTCGTAACTCTTAGTCTCATTTGACCATTTGGGTGCTGATAATGAAATAAATATTGGATATAAGTGGACGTAAGACCAGAACTATCAAGTTTTTCAAAATATATTGCATATGTTGATTGCGGATTAACATTACAAAGCTTCCATGAGTTAGTTTTAGATTCTCCAGTTTGAGTTTGACTTACAATCTTTTCATTGAATGGAATTGTTTTGTTTAATGGCAACGAAGTTGCATTACCTATTAGCCCTTGAATTCTCAAATCGGCCGCTGTCTTAACTTCCAATGTTGCATTAAACCCCATATCCAAATAATCGTCATCATCTCCAAAATCTTCATTATTGTTTTCCTCATTTTGTTTCCTAAAAAATTGGATAAAACTTTGCTTAAATATGGCCGTGCTAAACGAGTCCGACATTACAACGACACCTCCGGTTTTATAACAAACTTCATCCATCTCATACAAACCCACTTGGTCGTAACTTCCTATGAAATAATTGCAGCTTAAACCCAAGCTTACAAGTCTTTGCGTTATGTCATTATAAAATTTCTTGGCATTTTTGAATAATGAAGTATTTGATTTTGTTTTTGATGATGTCGAAGGTGCTTGTATAATATTATTTTGGGATTTTACTATATCATGATGTGACCTCAATGGTTCTTTCAATTTTTTATCGACAATTTTTCCCGGACCTAAAGTACAAACTCCAGCTACAAACATTAAAATATGGCCTCCAACGGAGTGCGTGTTTCCCAAAACCGTCTTTAAAAATAAACTGGCTACATTCAAAGCGGAACCTGATGATCTTTCCAAACGATCTTTATATTCTTCATGAGAAAATGTATTAGGGATTAAATTTTCAATGATATTAGTCAATTGATACTCAACTATATTAATAGGCTGAAGGAACCTTTTACCAACATTATTAATCATTTGATCATATCCGCTTGAATTTTGGAGTGTAGCTGAACTTAATCCCATAAAACCTAAACTGGTTTGAACTTGTTCCAAGGTATAAGTCTTGGACCCATTGAATGTATAGCCTACATTATCATTAGATGTCAAGTCATGAATTTTGACATGCTTTCCAAAAGAAATCAAACCAACAAGTGCATTTTCAGGTAATAGTCCTAATGAAGTAATCAAACTATGTTTCAATTGTTTGAAAGAAATATCTAATTCGTTGACTTCAAAGCAAGTATCAACAATGTAAAAAAATACCGGTGGTAGTGAACTATTTCTTCCTGTAATATATTCAACAGTAGTCAATTCTTGGTTCAAACTTGGTTGTAATATAGGCAAGTTGTTATTGTCAAATAATGCAGGTAATTGATTAGTAAATCCACAGAATTGACAGCTCCAAATCTCGTTATGCACAGAAACGTATGGGTTCAATATTGATCTACACGATCTACATGAAATCAAACAATTCTGTTCAAGTAATGGTATTTTAGATTTGTTATTCAATGGAGTATATAACGACCCCAACGGTATTACATTCCTCTGATGTTGTAATTTTGATGTAGGTAAGCAAGACCAACTTAACCTTATACCATCCTTATCCTCCCTTGATTCAAAATCCATGACTATGCTCGATCTGAAAGCAAAAGTTTAAAATTTGTTGTTATTTAATTGATACTCGGATAAAGTGAAAAAAAAAAAAAAAAAAAAAAAAAAAAAAAAAAAAAAAAAATAAATAAAATAAAAAATTATCATCATAATAAAGCTTAGATTGCGTGTTAGTCACCAATAAAGTAAAGGTGATAGAATACTTATTGGTAGTTTGATTGATGTATTTTAATAATTAATAATAGCATGGAATCAATAGAAAGTCTTTTTAATCTGTAAGTTACATTTTTCTACTACATTAAAACCGTTTGCATTTAACTCGCGTGATTAAATACCACTGTTAAATCTACACTATTAAATCAACAAAGCAGACACGATAGAGATAAAAGAGACATAATAAAACACTATCTTTAAACAAAATTACTAATAACACAACATGACTATGTAAAGATTTACAAACAATTTAAGAAACATTGATGCAAAACTATATTAAATGAATGATTTTTCTATTCATTACTCATCTACATCCATAGAATCATTGTCTATAATTTCACTTATCTTTGAGCTTTTATACGTAATGGAACTTTCCGTATGTGATCGATTTGACTGCGACAATTGTCCAGGTCGAGACTTGGTGTTTGATGGACTATCTAGTAAAGATGTGGATGAGGAAGAAGATGTTGGCGATGATGATGATTTTGAACGGCTGAAAACAACTTTATTACCATTTGTGTTAATACTGTTTTTAGATGGACTACCAGTTGATAAGTTGCTTAACAAATCGTTATCACTTTTTATAGAAGAATTTTTCTTCAAGTTTTTTGCAAAATTTGATGTTCTGTTATTATTATTTTGCTTTGATAATTCTTTCAATTGGTTGATATTATGAATACATTTATTTATAGTTTGCATCAACAATTTTGGTTTTAACGGTTTAGAAACATAATCATCCATACCTTTTGCTAGTGATTTTTCTCGATCACCCAACATTGCATGTGCAGTCAAAGCAATAATAGGAGTTCTGAAGCTCAATGAATCAATTGGATTTGATTTCTTTTCCCATTGACGAATTTTTTCTGTTGCTTCAAATCCACCCATTACTGGCATTTGAACATCCATCAAAACCACATCGAATTTATTTTTCTTGATTGCTTCAAATGCTTCTAAACCATTCTCAACAACTTCCACTTGATGGCCTTGTTTTTCAAGAATACGAACAGCCAATTTCTGATTAACCAAATTATCCTCTGCCAATAAAATTCTATAACTTACAGATTCGTCTGAATTTTGAGATATAGATCTTGATTCCAAGGCTGGTATTAAAGCACTTGCTAAATCTGTAATTGAACAAGGAGTATTACCGTAAGATGAAATACCCAAATCAATACAAACCCTCATGTTCAACTCTGGAATTGAATGATGTACCAAAACCAAGGGAATATATTTAACCTCAGATAATAATCTTAATTTTTTTGCAGTTTCGATCGAGTCAATCATAATAATATCATATTTTATTGGCTCGGTTAAATTAGCATCCTCAATGTTTCTAACAACAATTGGATTCAAACCTAATTCAATAATTGCATTTTCAATATTTTTTAGTTCATCATCATCATGTTCAACTGAAACAAATAATACATAATGTGAGCTGAATGGCAAAAGTTGCTCAGTCTGTCTTGTGTATCTAATATTTGAAGGTGAGACACTAACAGTGAAATAAAAATTTGAACCTAAGCCATATTCTGAAGTAACCCAGATTTCACCTCCCATCAAATGAATCAACTGTTTAGAAATTGACAAACCTAAACCTGTACCACCAAATTTTCTTGTAGTTGAACCATCGGCCTGACAGAAAGTGTCGAAAATTAAACCTAACTTATCTTTTTCAATACCTATACCAGTATCACTTACACAAACTTCCAACAATAATCTATTTGAATCATCATCATCATCATCATCATCATCATCATCTTGGTCGTTACCATTGAGACTAATTACTTTGTTTGTTGATTTTTTCACTGAAACACTGACTTTTCCTTCTTTCGTGAATTTTATTGCATTACCTGCCAAGTTTAATATAACTTGTCTCAATCTAAATGAATCACCAATCAAATTATCCGGGAAAGAAGAATCACATTGATAAGTCAAATCAAGATTCTTTTCAATTGCTTTCACTGCCAAAGTTTTTAGAGCTCCAAAAACAGTATTCCTTAAACTAAAATCAATTTGTTCAACCGTCATTCTATTTGCTTCAATTTTAGAAATATCTAAAATATCGTCTATAATAGTTAACAAAGAATTGGCCAAATTATGAACAATCGACAACATTTCTCTTTGATATTGGGTTAACTCAGTATCTAAGGATAATTGAGTCATACCAATAATACCATTTAAAGGAGTTCTGATTTCGTGAGACATGTTGGCTAAGAACTCTGACTTTGCACTATTCGCCAACTCAGCTGCTTCTCTTGCAGCAGTATTTCTTTGAATTGATTCTCTTAAATTCAAAACCATTTGATTGATTTTTGTTTTTAATGCATCCATTTCACCACTTGCTTCAACGGTGATAAATCTTGTGAAATCACCATCTGTTGCAGCAGCAGTAATTTGGGCGAAAGCTCTCACTTGTGACGTTAAATTTGAGGCCATAGTATTGACATTTGAAGTAATTTCTTTCCATAAACCATCAACATCACTGACTTGTGCTTGAATTCCCAATTTACCGTTTATACCAACATCTCTTGCTACTTTCGAAACCTCACTTGCAAATAATTGCAATGAATCCACCATTTTATTGATTGTGTTTTTCAATTGCAAAATTTCGCCTTGAGCATGAACATCAATTTTCTGTGATAAATCACCATGTGCAACAGCAGTTGTAACAGTAGCAATTGATCTAACTTGATTTGTTAAATTTGTAGCCATCAAATTAACATTTTCTGTAACCGCCTTCCAAGCACCTTCAACATCTTGAACATTTGCTTGACCACCCAATATACCCAATGTACCAACTTCCCTACTCAAAGTTGTCACTTCAAATGCAAAATTTTGTAATCGATCCACCATTTGATTAATCGTTGATTTTAAACTCAAAATTTCTCCCTTACAATCAGCAGTGACTTTTTTTGATAGATCCCCTTTTGCCACAGCAGTAGTAACGTTTGCTATATTTCTAACCTGAGTTGTTAAGTTCAAGGCCATCGCATTTACGTTGTCTGTCAATTCTTTCCAAATACCTTCGACGTTTTCAATCAAAGCCTGACCACCTAAAATACCTAAAACACCAACATCTCTAGCCACTTTTGAGACTTCAAAAGCAAAAGTTCTCAATTGATCCACCATAGTATTTATAGTCATTTGTAATTGTAAAATTTCACCTTGCGCATGGACATTAATTTTTCTACTCAAATCACCTCTTGCAACTGCTCTAGTTACATCAGCAATTTCTCTAACTTGATTAGTCAAATTTAAAGCCATAATATTAACGTTATCAGTCAATGATCTCCAAATTCCCACGGATCCATCGTTTTTAGCCTGACCACCCAATTCACCATTTGCAACTTCTGTTGCCACTTTCATAACTTCAGATGCAAAAGTTTGTAGTTGATCCATCATAGTATTTATAGTAATTTTAACTTTTAAAATCTGAGGATCGCTTTCCACAGCGTGGATTTGTACTTTCTTAGATAGATCACCCATGGCAACTGATATAACCACGGTACCTATTTCACTTAAAGCTTGTTTAAAAGCTTTATTTGCATTTTTGCTAGCTTCTAATTTGTTATTACTGTCATTTATAACAAAATTCTGTTGATTAAAATGCTTTATCAAGTCATTTCTAATCTCTTTATGTTTTTGATGGTACAACACTGGATCGTTTAATATGTTTAACAACTGCAGTTCAGTATAGCCAGACATGTTATTATTATTATTGTTGTTATTATTACTATTATTATTATTATTATTACTATTACTATTATTATTATTATTGTTATTATTATGATTAGTAAGGGTTATGTCAAAACTGTTGTTAATTGGGGAAGGTGATGCTAATGACGACAAGGATGAAGATGATGAGAAATTTGGAGATGTAGGTGATAACTCTAACTTTGGTTTTTTAATTGGAGGTGATATTTTGAAAGTGAAAACTTGTTGATAATTTGGAATAAATCAAAGAAAAAAAATTATATATATGTAAATGTATATATGAAACGGATGCAAACAAACGACTTGTGAGTATGAAAGATATGTCAAAATGTCTCTTTTACTCTTCTATTCAAGTGAACGATGACAAAGTAATTTCAATGAAGTGGAAGTGGATTTGTATATAATAGATTGTATCAAATGTAAGTGGTGAATGATGAAGCTGAAAAAGAGGCAAAGGAAAAAAAAAAAAAATAAAAAATAAAAAATAAAAAATAAAAAATTCTCATTAAAATAAGGGGTAGAGCGTTAAGGGTTACGCTATGTTGTCATTATCAGTTTGTATGATACTGGAATAGAGAAGAATAGAAGTATGTTATAAAAAACACAGTTGAAGAAAGAACCAAATTGTTTGGAAGTATTTCAAATATGTATCCTGTCTGAAAGAACAAACTATAGGCATATGTAAGACATATCAAAGCACATAAACAGTGCAGCGTAATTTTTGAGATCCACAATAGAGAATATTCAGCCTGTCACTTTGTTGCTGATGCAACGATGCCTAGATATCTAGATGACTGTATAACTCGTTATCATCGATGTTGCGGTATAACTGTTGAGTAAAGCGTGTTTTGCTCGTCAAAGCCAACTCAACAATTTAGAATTCAATGTGACGAAAACTCAATTTGGAAAAATTCAAACTCAAAATTCAAAACTAAACAATAAAAAATGTTCAACCCAAAAACAAACAAAGTGTTGATTTGTCTTTGTTAGTTTCAATTTGAATAAATTTAAACTGCAAGAAAAAAAAAGAAAAAAAACATCAATATTAAAATTACGATATCGAGCTTTCGTTGAAGACAAAACGAGATACATTCTGACTTTAACAAAGTTTGATGATTTAAACTTTGATCATTCTATTGACCATATCAAGTCATTTTTCCATCTTTTAGCTCAAAGTATTCAGTTTTGCTACAAAATAATACAAACTCATTATCGTGATGTATACGTATTAAGTTGGCATTTACATTAACAATAAATAATTAATCTTTAAATATAAATTTAAGACGTGTAGCCACTGTGTTTATTTGAGATCATCGAGCTTGCACGACGCCATGTTATTGGTCCTTTGTAATTGAACTTATGATAAGAGTCAGTAAAAATATGCAAAATAATTTAAGTAAAAAAAATGACATCATTATGCATAGAGTTGAATATTACACAAAACAAATAAACTATTTATTTATTAATTTTTTTATTTTTGAACATTTCTTGTATTAAGGTAAATAAAATAAAATAAAATGAAATAAAACAAAACTAAGTTAAAATTTTTTGCTTATCACATATAATTATTGTGGGAGATGGCACCATGGCTAGTGACAATATACTTGAAACAGTATTGTTGCAGAAACTTGATAATTTACTACATCAATGATGAGTTGGATTTTATTATATGAGTTACATGAATATATTGATGCTGCTGGGACTTCAAAACTGCTTATCTTTCTTTGTAAAGTCAAAAATATGTCTTCTATAGACAGATATTGTGCCCGTCTCTGTATAAATTTATTTTGTGGGAGCACTATGTGTATTTCAAACTGATCAAATCGCTTTCACGATTTGCAAGAATACTTCCTGACCTTGAAATAGATATAATAAAATGGAAACATGAGACCATGGAATACACCTAGTAAATGATTCACCATTTCTGTTTAAAACCCTTTCAGTGTATATGTACTGTGATTTGACGAGAGAAAACCCTAACAAAACGACAGAAATCATTACCAATTTATATGTGAAATTAACCCCACATTTTCTTCCTCATATTAAGCTTTTTATTATTTTTTCCAATTTTAGTTTGTTTGATGCCTTGCAACGATTCTGTACATGAAGGTTTACTGAGTTGATTCACCAACTATCTTCTTTTAAAAGAAATTTATTTTTATCGTTGTTCGTTACATCTCGATATCTAAATTTCCTGTTTTAGTTAAAACTTGAACTTTTTTCAAGTTGGAGAAACATTTTTATATGACCACTTCTTTCTAGCCATTATTATTTTTATAGCAGCACGTTTCTGGCCATCATATATTCACTTTTCTTGTTAATTCCAATGCTGACTCCAACAAGTCATTTACATCTGGTCGTTTATATGGGTCCAATTCTAAGCAACTTTGCATCAAGACAATTATTTCTTTCGAATAACTATGATTTTTTGGAATTTCATACTTACCTCTTTGAATGACCAAATTTAAGTTAGCTCCTTGTTCAATTTCTAATTTCTCGAATGGAGAGTAACCAAATAATATGGAATATAGTATGCAACCTAAAGACCAAATATCTACCTTTTCCGTTATACTTGAATTAATTCCTAGATTCAATAATTCAGGTGCCCTATACGGCAATGAGCAATGTTCTTGAACAAAATCAACCAATAATAATGCTTGTTGCTTTGATTTGATATCATGTCTCGCCTTAGTACATGAGCCTAGATCGCAGATAACTGGCAATCCTTCAGGTGACAACATTATATTGGCTGGCTTCAAGTCATAATGAGCATAAGGTATAGATTTAGCTATCGTGTTTAATCCTATACCATCTGATCCCAGTACTCCATTTTCACCATTTTCACCATTTTCATCATCCTCATGATCATTAAAATTAGAACCTCCCAATAAAGCCTCACTTTCTTGATCTTGATCTAACTGAAATTCGACTTGAGATCCGTTCGTATTTGATTTATAATTATGCAAGACAGTCAAACCACGACAAATACCAACGAATATTTTTAAAACTTCAACTTCCTCCATTTTGCGGTCATTTAAAACCAACAGGTTTAATTGATCTTGCAAGCTATACTCAAAATAAGGCAACAAAATGTATATGCTTTTGGATCCATCAAATTCATTTATTATTTCATAATTTATCATATTGACCAAGTTCAAATTTTTGAACTTTTCAAATCGTTTATAATTTTGAATTTCTTTGATTGAGTTTTTATAAACTTCATCTTCTGTACCGTATGAGCATCTAATCTTTTTTAATGCATATAACGATTTTGTTGATTGTTGTAAAACTAAATAAACGTAAGAGTACCCACCTTCACCTAATAACTTCAAAATCTTATAGCTTAAATTGTGAATTTTGATTGATGGAATTGATAGATCAGGAAAACATGGTAAACACGAACTGAATATCGATAGTATAAATTCCATATTGTCTTCGACAGTCTTGTTGACTTGATGATCAAAGTTAAAGAATTATAAATTGATTGATTTTAGGAAACGCGTGAGGCTCCTGGAATTGATAAATTGGTAAATTAAGAATCTTATATTTACAAAACGCAACTTAAATGTAAAATAACTCTTCTTTGTAGACTATAACTTCCATTTCATTATCCCTGTTGATGCATTCGTCGAAGTTCATATCTTAATTATCGAATAAACAGTGAAAAAGGTATATTGATCACTACAGCCGCATAATGTCCATTTACAGCAAGTATTGACAATACAAAACAAATTTTTTTTTTTCTACACTTTAACACCAATATGAGTAGTCCAGAAAATGAAGATTCCCCATTGATGATGGGTGGAATTAAAACAGGTACTCCAATAGACTTAACCATGGATCAATCTTTGCAAAACGTGCCTGAAGAGAGTCATTTGGAACAACCACAACCGCAACAGCATCAACTACAGCAGCAGCAACAACAACATCAACAACAACAACAAGAATCACCAACTTCTGACCTAAAAACTACTAATCATTCAGATGATAATATGATCATAGATGATCATTTAGAGGTTGACGAACAGGACCCAATATCAAAAATTCAAAAAATCAATCTCCTACCTCACTTGTTTACTTTATTGTACGATTTACAGACGAATTCAAAGCTGGTTAAAGATTTTGATAAATATTTGGGTAGTTTAAGATTGAATTTAACAAATATTAAAAATCTACTAACCGAATTGGATTTCATAAATGAAAACTATCAAGATTCATTGAATAGATGCGAACAATTAAAACTGAACAATACTGAGAAGATCAATTTTTTGAAATCTTTCAAGCAAAAGGTTGACGAAGACTTTGCGAACAAGTGATTAAATGAAAATCCTTCTTCAAATAGATAAATATTTGATCCAATATTAAGGTAGTTGCGACGTGCAATATTTGGTTATTCATTGCTTTTGAAATGCTTGTTTTGAAATACTGTTTCTCTATCGGTAGCCAAGCCAATGTTTAATTCAAGGGAAACAGCTGCTACATTTAAAGACTTGTAAGCTAGCAAGCATGTTAAGAAATATGACATTAATTGCATGTTATTCATTTTAAGTATGCAAATATTATAAATTTCATGTCTAACATTTAGCTAGGTTTTAATTTTAATGATTATAAATTTCCGATTTTTTTTTTTTATAATTATCTCCATATTTTCGTTTCCGCATTATCAATAATTTGATTACAATTTAATTTTTTTCTCACATTAAGTATCAAAACAGTTGGTGTATCACTGTTCTATAACACTCAATTTACTCCCACTCAAAATGGAATCTAATGAAAAGAAGCTAGAAAATACAAACGATAAAAAATCTAATATATTTCATGAGTCTGTATTTGATAAATCAACATACTTTCATCATCAGTCTGAAAGGTCAATTTCTCCACGAAATTTATCTGAAGAAACGAAATCCCCAAATAATCTTCAAATTAACGATCAAAAACATCTTGAGAGACCAAAACCAACAACTATACAGCATGCAAATAATGAATCTCAAGGCCATACAGCGTATACTTCTTTTGAAGACCAAATTGATTTGAGATTAGCCTCGTCAAACAACCCAACAATTATCATGGAATTGGACCTCGATGGAAATATAAGATATTTGAGTAAAAATTGGGAATACATAGTCGGAACTAACATCAAAAAGATATTTAATAGACCTATTTCCAAGATAATAATTGGTAATAACGAAGAAGATTATAATGTGTTTAATAAAGCAATAACATCGATGATCAAAGATGACGCAAGTTACAAAGTCAAATTTTTGACGTTGACAAATCATACTCAACATGATAAGAATGGAAATGAAGTATTAAATGATTTGAATGAAATTTTGGGTGATCATACTATCGACGAGAATGGCAATTTAACCCCGTTCAATTCAACAGAAGATGTAAGCTTGACTCTACCGGTTGAGGACTATATACCTACAATAAAACTGCAAAACAATAGTGATCAATCAAGTACCATATCTTCCGAACTATCTAATGATGGCGAGATCATTGAATTAGAAGCCCAGGGTATATTAATCCACGATGCAAAAACTAAACTACCAACACATTCGATGTGGACTATTCGACCTTTTGTTCACATAGACTTGGAATTGACCTTACCAGAATCTTTGATTGATTTGCTAGGGTTTGGGTCGGAGATATTTGAAAGTTATTTATTAAGTTTAAAACATTTGGGTATAACGAATGAAGAAACTGTTCCTCAACCGAAAACAATACTTTGTAGAATTTGTGAAACAAACATACCTGCATGGTTCATTGAAAAACATTCTGATTTGTGTATACTAGAACACCGGGCTAATGATAATCTACAAAATTGTCAAGATTTATTAACTGATCAAAAAGAATTGATTTTAAAAATTTCAGAAAGTTTGGCTTTACAACAGCAACTACAACAAGTCACTCCAGTTACATCCGAACCGTCGTCACCATTATCGCCATCATCACTGCATCTGTCAATATCATCAGCAAACACCACAGGTTCATCTGATAGTGAAAGTTCTTTTATTTACGACTATAAAGGTATTCCTTTGCCAAATGTAACTGAACAATTATCATCACCCAAATTAGCAACTAAAGTATTGACAAAAAACTTTAGGAAAAAGAATAATAGTTTGATATCTTCGAGAAAATTTCCATTTGGTATATTGCAGAAAACTATCGAATTATGTGATGAGGCACTAACAGTAAATCCACCAAACTACAATCAGGATAATATTATGGCATTTTCACCAACTTCTGAAAAGTCTTTAACCAATGTAATGAATCCAACAAATTTGGAAACTTCTGATTTGGCAATAAAACAAATAATCTGCGATACTAAAGCTATTATTAATGACAAATTAGAAAATTTATCAAGGTTAGTTTCTATTCTCCAATATCTGGAAAAAATCAAAAATGAAGTTGATACTGAGGTTTTGAAAACGGTACGGGAGACAGTCGAAAGAATTAGAAATCAAACTGAATTTGCACAAAGTCGAAGTTGTACTCCGGTAGAACCTGATTCGGAACTGATAGCTAAAGTACAACAACTGCTGTTTCCTTCACCAACTCCACCACCGCCACCACCGCCACCACCCTCAGCGTCATTACCACCATCGTCGTCGTTAGCTGCAAAGGTGCCTTTTGAATCATTTGATAACGTTGTGACGCCAAAAGATATTTTATTAAAGGATACAAAGAATTATTCCTTGAATTCATCAACCAGTTCTGTTAACTCGAAATCAATTTTTCAACCGCAACCTTATCAATTGAAAAATGCTGATATTATTAATTCTTTAAATGACTTGAGTTTAACAAAAAAGCCTTCGAGTGATAACAATCATTCACCAAACTTTTCTTCACCGATACGGCATTTGTCACCAGCGCCATACGTTGAAAATCAAAATTTGACAACTTTACAAAAGAATAACTTTACACCTGTTTCCTCACCTTTGATCATTACTGATGATTCAGATAAGAAGATTACCAATTTTTCGTTAAATTCGAGTAATTCAATACCCCAATCTACTTCAAGTCATAAAAGCTCAAATATTACGAGGCCACCATTATCTCCTTTGTTAGTTTCAACTCAACAGCCATTAAACAATAAATCATCGGGGATAAAAGATTATGAAGTTATAAAGCCAATCAGTAAAGGTGCGTTTGGTTCAGTCTTTTTGGCCAAAAGAAAATTGACTGGTGATTATGTAGCTATCAAGTGTCTTCGAAAAAGAGACATGATCAATAAAAATCAAGTCTTAAACGTCAAATCGGAAAGAGCAGTAATGATGAGACAAAGTGATTCACCATATGTTGCACAATTGTACAATAGCTTCCAGTCAAAAAATTATTTATACTTAGTCATGGAATACTTGAATGGAGGTGATTGTGGAAACTTGATAAAAACTTTAGGTACAATTGGATTAGAATGGTCAACTAAATATATTGCTGAAATAATAGTTGGAGTTGATGATTTACATAAAAGAGGTATTATACATCGAGATTTGAAACCAGATAATATCTTAATTGACAAAAACGGCCATTTAAAGTTAACAGATTTTGGTTTATCAAGATTGGGTGTTGTTGGTAGACAAACAACTCATCGAAAAAGTAGCACCAATGAACAAGGAATAGAATTATTTAGAAATAGTTTAGATCATCCTGTTACTCCATTTATGTTATCACCAAGTTTAGAATCAAAACCATCTTCATCGTCACCAACTATGGCATTTTTAGAAAATTTCAATAAGCCACATGCATCTACCGCGAGTCGTTCAAATTCAATGGAGTCACCACTGTTGAAACCGATAATCCCAAGAACAGCTTCAGAATCATCGTTTGCCATCTTAGAAGAAGATACTTATCAAGCTCCAGTCAATTACGCCTTGTATAATCCTGGTCAGGATAGCACCGAAATTAAAAGATTTGTTGGCACACCAGATTATTTAGCACCAGAAACAATTGAAGGAGTAGGACAAAGTGAAGCATCAGATTGGTGGAGTATAGGATGCATTCTTTTCGAATTTTTGTATGGGTATCCTCCTTTCCATGCAGACACACCTGAAAAAGTTTTCGATAATATACTAAATTGTAACATTGACTGGCCAGACTTACCTTTGACAGAGGATTTGAAATTTTGCTCGGTAGAAGCTAAAGATTTGATAAAAAAATTGTTAACTTTAAATCCATCGGAGAGATTAGGTTCAAATGGTGCTGATGAAATTAAAAAGCATTCATATTTCAGGAATGTTAATTGGGATACATTATTTGAAGAACCTGGTTCATTTGTGCCTAACTTGGATGATCCAGAACTGACAAATTATTTCGATCAGAGAGGTGCTGCAATAAGTCATTTTCCGAAAGAAGACAATTCAAGTGGTAGTGATGAAGATTCGAAACCTAAAGTTGAGAACAATCATCAAATTAAAAGAAAAAATAGTAAAGATCCAAGCGAATTTGGCTCCTTCAATTTCAGAAACTTATCAGTTTTGGAAAAACAAAACAAAGATGTTATAAATCGACTTAAAAATGAACATTTGGAGCATCGAAATAGTTTTTCATCATCATCATCCGAATCTGCTTCTACTCCAGTTTTAAGACTGAGGGGCCTTTCATTTTCGAATAGTAGTCCTTTCAAAAGACCAATATCACCATCCAATAGTAACAACCATGTAACATCATCTACAAATACAATAAATGTAAATACATCAATGAGATCCTCATCACCGCATAGATTATTTGAATCACCAGTAGCAAAACACGAGAGAATTCCAAGTACCGTCAGCACACATTCATCAGGTGACGAGTTTTCATTGAATGACTATCACCAGAGATCTAATTCATACATTCAAAACAAGTTTAAAGATTTTTCTTCTCCAAATTCGTCGGATTCAGAGGAAAGTAGAAGTACCAATGCATTACTTAGGGTACAAAGAAGAAGAGAAAGTAGCAGAATGTCTGATTCAAAAAATTCAACAACTTTTTTTAATAATGAAATTGATGTTTTATATTGCGAACCATTATCAATAGTAAGGCATCAGGTGGTTAAATTGTTGGAAAAGCATAATTGTATTGTTGTTTCAATATCAGATGGTGAAGAATTGGTTAAACGAGCAACATCCCAAGTTAAGTTTGATTTGATATTGACCGCTTTGAAAATTACAAAAGTTGAAGCCATCGATGCTGTTAAATTGATTAAATTCACCAACAGTAAGAATTCAAATACTCCAATTATTGCTGTGACAGGCCAACCCGATGAGGCAAGGGAATCCGAATGTTTTGACTATATAATTGAAAAGCCTGTAACTTCAGCTTCTATCAAAAATTGTATTAGTACATTTTTCAACGAAGCAATCTAGGCCTCAAGTAAGTGTTTTACATAGGTTGAAGAGTTTTTTTATTGAATTCACAATATGTGTTTGAATTACCAAACTTACCAAACTTACTGAAGTTTATATTTTTGATACTCGCCTTAGAGATATTTCTAATTGTACCACCCTGCAAATAAATTGTCGGTTTACGTCTAAAATTCAACTTTTGGTGGATTTAACCTTAAAATCTCTTTTGCACCTAAACGGGACGTAAATATTTATTTTACAATTGATATTAGCCGAAACAGTTTGTATATTTCATACCAATTACTTGCCTTCTAGTTGCTTGTGACAGTCAATCACCGGCTCTTCAAAATATTTCCAGTTACCTACAGATTGTTTACAGCTTACAAAACTGTACTTTCTTTTATAATCCTAACAATTTTAATTTACCCTCGACCCAAAATTCAATAAACGTGATTACGGTTCAATTAAATTCTCAAGGTGGATAATATCAGTCTAGCACCATAATGAAAACGGAACTGTTATTCGTAAGATTTCACTAATATGTCAGTAATTAGGTAATCATAAATATTGGTATAGGTGCACTACTCGCTTTATATAAGTTCTCTAGGGGGCCGCATATATTAACCGTATAGAAAATTATATAGTTAAAAATATGTTGGAATGAAGACAAAAAAAAAAAAAAAAAGTCGAGAGTGAATAACTACTGTATATTAGATAATCTATACTATATTATACTCGTTATATTATACTATAAACCTCTCTAGACTTAACCACTAAGTACAGATTAGGTAGAGGTTTTGGATTACAGAATAGAACCCACGATACCACCACAGAATTATGTTTTGCCCTTTAGATTAGTTCCGTGGATTATATTATAATATAACGAGTATAGAGCTATTCGGTACACGAACAGCTGGTTATAAGTTCTCGTACAAAATTTATTGTAAAATATACACGTCTTTTATTCAATAATCTATACTATACTATACTACACTTGTTATACTATACTATAAATCTATTTTGAATTAATCATTAAGTACAGACCAAGTACAGGTTTTGGACTAGAGAATAAAAGACACGGAGTTACCACGGAATGACCACCGAATTAACTTAAAGCGCTAAATATAACTACCCCAGTCACGTGAGTTTTTTGTTACAAAAAATTATTTGCGCTAAAAAAAAAAATTGCGCTTGAAAATTCACATTTGTGTATATCACAAGTTCTTTTTCAAGAATGTAGCATTCAAATTTGAATAAGAAGATCTACTCAAGCGGCATTCAATTTTACTCGTAGATTGTATTGATTCCTTTTACAGGAGTGGTTTTATTTGTACTATTGTCAATATTATAAAGCTTTCATTGCAACAACGAAAATTTATTGATTTGTGTATTGTTCTTGTGTGCCATTCTTGTGCTTCAAGATTATGTTGGATTTGATTGCACTAAATACCCCTAGCATTTTATTGGACATAAGCTTTTATAGGAGCGACTTCATGATTAAAGTTTGTAGTCGAATTAGATCAAGTTTCACAAATCATCCCACTTTTCATTTCGTTGTTAGCAAACTTTAGGAATTCGCTTTTAAGCTTTTGAGCTATGGAAAAATTCTTCATAATATATACCAGCGATAAGTTTATAGAAACTCTATGTAGTGTTGAGCAGCTTATACCGCTTGAGTGATTTTTTTATTGAAGTTTGGATGCAATAATTCTTGACTAAGAAACTTGTGAAATATGAGTGACGGCGAAGCCATGTCAAAATTTTTTCATTGAATTAACTAAACTCTTAGTCAATTTTTATAAATTGCAGAAAATCAACGTTTTAATGCATCTTTAATCAAGTTTAGCTTTTCTAAAGGGTTCCGGTAATAAATTGTACCTTTTGAAGTTAATTTAGATAGAAAAATGTAAATTGAATATAAGATAATTGTGTTTAAATTCAATTTGAACTAATCGTAGGTAATTAACTTGTATTTATAATGATTTCAAAAATGAATGTGCCTAGTCAACACTAAATTGTCTAAATTGTGAACAACGTACATCTTTTCAAAAGTCTAAAATGTTTCTAATATTGTTGATTTTACTGGGAAAAAGATTGTTTCAATGAAACTTTTCTAATTACAGAAGTGTTTAAATCAAATGATATAGATTCTACCAAAATTTATGTGTCTTGACTCTCAACAACTTTTGTTTTCTGTTCATACTTGTTTTATTCGTTTAATATTGGCTACGCTCATGGCCTCAAATAAAATTCCACTTTCCGTTACTTGTTTCTTCAAATATGTTATCAATGTTAATGGAATTCAACATTCTTTTTTAATTATATCATTTATTATCCATAGACCTCTTTCTATATTGTTCAAAATAACCCACTGGTTAAGATCATCAATTCTAGTTTGTCGTCGCACGCACAGATGGCTGCAAATTTATTTTTCGGCACAAATATGGATTTTTTGCAGCCAAACTTTCTGAATTATCATTTGCTCCTTTCAGTATTTTCACCTGTGCAGTTTTCTGAATCACTAATTATATAATAAGTTGTATCTGCGACTAGTTATACTTGAATTAAAAATATGTATTTTTATATAATCGTGGTTCAATTGAGCTCTTGACATTTTTAAGTTAGTCATTTTGACTACATTGATATAAATACCAACATCTTGAAAAATTTAATAACAATTTAAACTTTCAATTCAAGAAATAGGGGTTTTTATAATAGTTTTAAGAAATTCCGGTACTATCATTGTAAGTGAAGGATATTGAGAGTTTAGATGCAAAATAGAAACACGGGCTAATCCTTATTTAATAGATAAAATATTAAATTATTCATAAAGCTGATTTAAACTCAAAGTTGAGACTTACTGGTACAGAAGTGTGAGTAATAATTGATAAATCAACTTTAATAAATCAACTTTAATAAATCAACATTAACAAATCAACATCATTGTACTAGATTTTGACTTTTTTTTTAACGTATATATTAGACGTTTTGCAAAATATAAGTTTAAATATAATATCAAGATAAAAATCACTGACTTCTTTGTTTTTCTATTGTTATGACACCATTTTGTTATTAAATATTCCAGGTATTAAAAGACCAAGGTTATTTGTGAGCTGGGATCACCAACTGACATAAGGGGGTTCAATAATTTACTAAGCCTAAATAAAAGTCTTGATTGATCAGGTGAATCTAAAAATAGAACCTTTTTATATTAAAAATTAATTTGGCGATGTAACAGTGGTGAAAATTAATTTTAGTTTATAAACGATTGATTGTTTTACGTGGTTTGAAAAACATCGAGATTGGGGAATTAATTGTTATTCGTGATACAGGACTACATAAATTATTATACCATTTATTCAACACAGGACGATATGCTAGCGTATCAGATTTTATGTGTAACAAAAAATTTTTTTGCATTCAAACTGGGTGCAAAAAGAAATTACCATATTTTTCCTCTCTAATAAACATTTTGTACAAAAACATGGTTTCGATTTTTAACGCTTTTAAATTTTTGTTCTTTATTTCATTTTCAATAATAGACAATGACGACCTAATTGAGCCAACCAATAAGTTTTCATTCAACTGGTTTGGCTTCAAAAATTCCAAAGTTAAACAAACAAAGCAAGATAATAATCAAGAAAACACTGAAAGCACAAACAAGAAACATAAAAAGTTTAAATTCCACATGTTTAAATCATCAAATCAGAATCAAGTGGAACACAAATCATTCAAAGACTATTTCAGAAGAACAAAACCAAAGTCTAAGTCGGAAAATCAAGTTGATAACAAGAACAACAACAACTTGAACCTAAGTGAGTCATCAGATGAATTTGACAAAACAACCAAAGTTAATTCTTTGGTAAATGAAGAAATATCAACTGTTTCTACCAAAGTAGATAATAAATTTGTTGCTAAATTGAAAGAAGCTGGAAAAGATTTAAAAAACAAATTACACTTCAAGAGAAACAAAGAAGCACCAAAAAAAATTATGATATCCAGACCAATTTCTTCTGCTCCAATTGTAAATATCATTGAGAATAGAGTAACAACCAAATTGGCATTTCTGGAAAATTTTAAAATTCAAAAATGGATCAATGAGCACGAAATCACACAGGAAGAATTTGATAAAATGGGTAAAAACGAAATCCGAATTCAAGTCCTGTTAAACGATTTAATTCACAATGAAATACATTTGAACAACAATCTTAAAAACTTAATTGAATTGACTGCAAACAAAGAACTACAGATAATCCAAGAATTATTGAATGAGTTATTAATCTCATTGAATAAACACAAACAAACTTATTGTGCGATTCGAAAGTCTAATGAGATTTCCAATTTGTATAAAAATTGGTTATTAGATATTAAGGATTATGTTTTTGAATATAATAAACAATTGCCAAAGGTGATCAAAAGACTTAAACAAAAGTATAAGAAAATTGACGCTGATGCATTATGTTGTTACATCAACGTCAGGTTGATGCAAATCAAGTTGGAATGGGAATCAATATTAACTTTATGTGAAAGTACTGAAGTGAAAGATTTGATCATTATCGCTCATGAAATATTGATAAATATTAATAACTTATAAAATTGACTTCAACTTTGGTTCTTTTAAATAAAATACTTCTATTACTGTTTAAATGTATATTATTCTAATTAATACCAAATTTGTAAACTTTATCATATTCAATTTACTACTTAAATCTAAGTTTATTTTAATGCTGATGAAATTCAACTCTGTAAAATATTCTAATTTCATAAATAAATTAGAATATTAGTACTCTTGTGTGAAATATGGTCAAAATTTTCCATGAATGGTTGCAGAAGTTCGGATTAGGTTTACTACAATATAATCTGCTCAACCTGTTCATAAAAGTTTTCATACTTCATCCATTTTAACCCTAATCCAGACGAAACGCGCCATATTTATAAAGTCTAATACGGCGAAAATGTTCTTTAGTTGCAGGCAAATAGTATCTCGCTACAAACGAGACTTAATGCAAAGGAAATTGATCGTTTTTGATTAATTGCAATAAAATTAATTTGAGTTGAGAAAAATGTTAATGAACAATCAATTGGAAAATTATAAGGATCGTGCTTTTTAATCATTAACTTTGAAATACATTTGTTTGTAGGGTGCAGAATCAATATGCACTAAGTGAAAACAGTGAAAAACAGTGAACGTAAGTTTTTCTCACTAGATTATAATTATGTGGTAATTAGTTAAAGCACAAATATGTTGCAAAACTTGTAATATGTCATTTTTAATTAGAAAATCATTTCGTTAGAGTGATTACCGCATGATTCTGGACAATAAAAGTTTAATTGGTGCTAAATTACACTAATTTAGTGTTATTTGGTAGGCTGACTCAAAAAGTTAAGTGGAATTAATGATTACTTATTAGTTAAAATCAAAAGAGTGAACTGATGACCCATTTACGTATGCTAAGTGAGTTTGTGTATCCTGTATGCAAAAATTGGCAATAATTTTCTAATACGACATGAATTTTTAAAATTTTTTTTGTGTATATCACAAGTTCTTGTCAATAATTCAACATTCAACTTCAAGATCACAAGTATTCTAGCGGTATTCACTTTCTAGTATATTCTTTAAATGAAATGCGTTCTTTTATGAAATCCATTCTTTTATGAAATCCATTCTTTTATGAAATCCATTCTTTTATGAAATCCATTCTTTTATGAAATCCGTTCTTTTAAAGTTTATAAGTTATGATCCACTGTAATAATCAGCATTGTTGGATATATTCTATTGGGAATAACTATGAGTATAACAAGCAAAGACCTCACTAAACTCATCCATGAACAAAGAAGCTCCATTATATCTAATTCACTGATATTAAAGCAAATGAAATAATTAATTAAATGACTGATTTGTAGTTTACGTCATTTAGTTACTTCAAAGACGGGGTAGTAGTTTTTCATACCTTGGAGTACTTCTTCATAATATATACCAGCGATACGTTTATAGGAACTCTATGTAGAGATGAACAGCTAATACCGCTTAATTGTAAATTTGTATTGAAGTTTGGATGCAAGAATTATTGACTAAGAAACTTGTGAAATATGAGTGACGGCGAAGCCATGTTAATTTTTTTTTTCAATAATGATCAAGCCCTTAGTTAATTTTTATAGATTGCACAAAATCAACGGTATTGAATAGATTGTGGCAATTATGAGCGTTGGGATAGATTCTGCTTTGAATTAAATCGTTATTAAGTGTTTTGAAGATAACTTTTTTTTTTTCAAATATTGTTTATTAAATTCTAAATATAATTATATATCTAAATTAAACTTAAAAACTTTTGCTTGTTTTTGGATAAGGGAAACTATATTTAGTGAAAACCCTTCGGTCATAGTTGTTGTATGAATAAATTTAAGTTACTGATTAATTCGAAGAATTGATACCCATTTTTTGATTAGCTTGGTTGTGACCTTGTTAGTTTGCCAAGCATCATTCGCTAGTCGCATTGATCTAAATCGTAGAATAGCAGTGAGGTACCTGTCAAATTTGATGATTTCAGTTTTGTTCAATTCCGGGTTACAGATTAATGTAGTAAGAAGTGGTCTTCTATTTGGAACTTGGAATGCTTGCCAAATTTTTGTGACCGGACAGTGTGTAACTAAATGTTCAAAAAATTGATGTCCATTAATTATTTTATAACGTGATTCACAACGTTTTTCACCATCTCCAAACTTTGTGAAATGACCTAAATTTACTCTGTGAAATGTATCACAATTTTCCGGGTACCAACATTTAGTTACAATGTAGATAGGGACCTATCATTAAGTAGTATTGTGTACCTGTTTTAATAATAAATCTGCGACTCTGCATCTGAAATTCAAGGCTGTAAATTTCTTATTAATAGTTAACTTTTCCAATATCACTTCCGTATCTCCTGGATCTTGTATATAAGTTCCAGGTAATTAATCTTCCTTAGAATAATTTCCCTCATCTTCTCCCCCTGTATCTTTTGTAGATGAGTCGATTTCATCTTTATTTGATATTTGTGATGATACTAATGTAGCCAAACGGGTTTGAATTCTTCTGTTGCTGTTTCTATTTGTATTGTCAGTGTTTGAAATTTTCTTCAATAGTCGCTTTTAACTATGATCTTTAGACGGAGTTGTTTCCAATAATTCTGGTGCTTCAGTCATTAATGCATCAGTATCTTGATCCAGTTGTAGTAGTTGATTAAATTTTAGATGGAATAACCAAGGAGTCATTTGTAGTTGTTTGTTCAATTGTAGTAGTTGAAGGTAAAGTCAAAATTGGTATTTTAGCTGATAAAGGTTGTGCAAGATTAGGTCTTCTGGAATTTCAATATCAGAAATTTCTTCCAGTTCTAAATTTAAAAATTGATTTTTAGGTGAATCAAGGGGGTTCACAGATGATGTGTTTTTTATATTGGTAGCTAGTCTCTTTCTTGTATTTTGATTTTGAAAGTCTTCTGTTGTAGTTTGAGAATTTTGTTTCAATGTTTGAGCTTTGCATTCTTTTTCATGAAGCCATTTATTGTGACCAAATTCATGACATCGTGAACAATAGTAGTAGGATAAAATTCTAAATTTCAAGTTTGGAAGATAAAATATTGTCCACTTCGATGAAGTAATAGACTTTTATGAGCTTATCGGTAGGTAAGTCATAGCGACTTTCCATTGCCAAATCCCATTTTTTGACAATCAGGTAAGTTATCTCATGTTCTGCGTTTGGTTTTGATTCTAAAGTTTCTTTGACAAAGTTTGAATATTCTGGATTATTATAATCACTATTATGTCTTTTATATTTTCCTCTAATTTCATTTTTAAGAGATTCAGTTTTGATACCAATATTTTTCTCTGAAAAACATTCAGTTACCTTGTGGTCCATACCGGCTTCATTATAAGGAAGTGTATAGTCACCAATGAAATAACTTGTTGGATTCAAATTGATTTGAATGAAATCAAATGATTCAGTGTTAGATTCAATATTTAAATAATCATTAAAATATTTTGATAAGAAGTGTTCCATATTAATAACTTATTCATTTGTTTCATAATTTGAGGTAAAACTTCAGAGTATGATAATCTTTGAAGTATAATCTGCCCAAGGTTGTAAGTTTTAAAATCAAATTTTTAATGATTGAATTATAGCTTGTGGTTTGAGCTATAAATTCTTGACGTTTATTAATTGCCAGATGAGTTTCTCTTATTTCCTAATCTTTCAAATAAGAATCCATTGATGTAACTGACTACTGTTGCATTCTTTGTTTTTCCTTGATAGCTTCTTCTAACTTTGTTGGAACCATAATAAACCAGTAGTTTGTAATATCTTTATAACATTGTTCTGAAGATGGTATGTTGGTGCTTGGTACATTAGCTACTCTAAACATTAAAGCATGTTTAGATAATGCTTCAAACTAAATAATGATAACATTCTGTTCTAAATTTTTCAGGTAATTCTTTGAGACGAAATCTTTCTTCTTCCCATTTTTATTCACTCATTGTTTTTTTGCAAGTAAACATCGAATGAAGATCATAGTATCTTTTATCCTCTTCTTCAGTAAATTCAATACCAGTTAAAGTTAAGTCCATCGATCTTTGATACTCATTGTCGCATTGGAAAATAAATACCAACAATTTGCGTCAGGACGAAAACTTTATTCCTAAGGAATGAAAATACCATTATTCACTTCAGTAATTCTATGCTAATTCAGATTATCCTAAGTGTTGTTCTTAGTGATAAGTTGATATTGCAATTAGAATAACTCAAGATAAATATTCATTTAAGCACTCGCTCTATAAAATATCAACAGACTCTAATCTACCCAAAATACACTTAATTCCTTTTCTACTTGGAAATCACCATACTTTATATAACAACTGATTTTCCAATAATATAGCACAATGTTTTAACCTAATCTTATCATCTTTACTTTTGACTTAAGTAATAACACAATAAGACAGATTTACTTCACTTTCGTGTCATCACCAATTTCCATACATTATTAGCCAAGTGAGAAAACACCTTCAACACTGTTGGTTTCCTCACTTTTTCTCACATACTCCTTTCATTTTTAAATTTTTTTTGGTTTTTTTGATTATTAGTATACATGTTAGAATTTATAGATGATTCATCGACTTGTGTATTTGAATTATCTGAAGTTTGCTTCTCTTGATCAGTTAAAGTTGATCTTACTACTGAAGCTATGATTTTGGATTATGTACACTACTTTCCTAATCTTTTTCATTCAAATCATCTGGATTACTTTCAGTTATTTCAATATCAGAAGTTGTTAAATTAGCATCTTTACTGCCCAGCTGTGAATCGGAATTCATAATTTCCATCAGGTTTGGAGGAAGATTTTGTTTTGTTGATTCTAAGTTGTGCTGTAGTAGAATATTCATTGTCCATTTCAACACTGAAGAATCACTTGTAGTTGTTGTTTGAAACTTCTTCGGGAGATCATCAGGTGGTGGAGGATCCTTGGGAGGATCAGTTACTTGATTATAGATTCTTTTGGAACCTTGTTCTATTGAAAATTGTTGTACTTTATCAGTCATTCCAGAAGACTTGTTCGTTGCTTGCTACGGAGGTAGGCAACAGCAGTTATCGATTAAATTATACCATTTTTAGTGGTGTTAAAGCTGGGTTGCAGATTCAATTTTGTAGAGTTTAAGAAAGGCTCACTGGTTCTAAAAAGACATGAGGGTAAATGTTTCATCATACAAGCTGCTATTGAACAAAAGAAAACTGAATTGGTAGGACATTACAATGAATGATAAGGAGTTACCATTGGAAAATAATCAAATCTATATCAAGATATATCCAAGTACTTTTGATATTTTTAAGAAAATTGATTCGAGTAAGGACAGAGAAAGGGAGAGGGTTTCAACCAAACAAGTTTGAAATCATATTTAAAACCCGTTGTTCTACGCTACAAATCATTTAAATATTCTTAATGAAATAAAGGACGTAGTTTATACAAGAGGAAATTATAGTTGCAATCTCAACAACCTTCCAAATAACTTTACTTTTGCAACACATCCTTTATTTCACTAAGAATAATTTATAGCAGGGTCTACAGCTTTTAAATACGAATTCAAACTTAAGTGGTTGAAATTCTTTCCCTTTAGGTATCGAAATACCCCTAGTGACAATATCAATTAATGTCTCGTCTTTAGAATATAGCGCAGCAGCTTTCAACTTATTTCTGATAAACGAATCGGGAATAGCATAAGTGGTTTTATGACGAACAATATTCTTTAACCACACATAAAAACTTTCCACTGAATCCACAAAACTAGCTAGGAAACTTTTCTTCCAGATATTGAGCAACATGATGCGTGTCTTCCTCATTCTTATTTGGTTTCTGTATCATAATAATCGCAGAAAGTTTGTTCATGTACTGAAGTGATCTTCATGAGATACGGAGTCTCCATGGTATTCTCTCCGAGATACTTCTTATCAACCTTGATGTCACCAGAACTTTCTCAATCAAATCTTTGTGTCTTCATTGGACTTGAAGCAGCTTTCTGATTTCATTGATTCATCTTCACTGATTCTTCCTGCTTGTGACTACTTTTATCAAATTTCGTTTATAAATTTGACCTAATTTGATGATCTTTAATCCATGCTCTTGAACTTGTTGGTTCTTAACTTCATCAAGTGCTGGTGATTAAATTTGTGCATTTGACATTTTTAATAACGACAATAAAAAATTTATGATCAATGGGATAGTATTCTAATACTGATTCAAAATTTATAAATTTGAACTTCTTAAATACTTCTACCATTCTCCTAATCTTTGTGACTTTCTTATCTTTGTTGAAAAGAAAACTTAATGTATGAGAACTAGGCAAAGAACACATAATTTTCAAGTAATTAGTTCACCTTTAAATTTCATCAAAAGGTGGCATTCTACGTCTCTAGAGAATGACACTATTCTTATTAGAGTTCTTATCTGAATTCTAGAACATGTTTTACTATTTAATTGTTGTTTCATGTGTTTTAATTAAGGTAATGTACTAAGGTTGTGGCCTAAGGGGTTTAAAAATTTATTTTATTATTTTTTTTTTTTTTTTTTTTTTTTTTTTTTTTTTTTTTTTTTT
>JAJMKJ010000032.1:0-23709 GCA_030569255.1 Insectozyma sakaeoensis | reverse complement strand
CTGCATAATCAAAGGATATTTTGATTTGTAATATGTTCATTTCAACTACAAAATATTTTTATTTGTAATATGTTCATGTCAGTCCCAAAATATTTTGATTCAATGGTCCCATTCAGCAATAGACATATTTCCTGTATTGAATATTGCGAAGCATGAGTATTTAAATCGTCATTTAAAACAGCATAGACTTCATTTCAAACCTTGCTAACACAACATTTTCAAACTTTAAAACCACAAATCAGTAATTGCAGGTAACCTTTTGAAAATGCAAGCTATTCTTGACTAATATATACCAGCGATAGGTTTATAGAAACTCTATGTAGATTTGAGCAGCTGATACCGTTTGATATAGTTTTTATTATTGAAGTTTGGATGCGAGAATTTTTGACTAAGAAACTTGTGAAATTCGAGGTACGGCGGAGCTATGTCAAAATTTTTTTACGAATTTTACCGAATCCTTAGTCAACTTTGAAAATTACACAAAATCGAAATCTGTCAGATCTATGACGACACTAACTTCAGATTATATGTTCAAGTCGATCAGTTCAAAAACATGCAATAGCTATTGATTTTCTGATAAAAATTTATCGGCCCTCCTTGTCCACGTAGAAAAAAGAGTGAAACATTCCAAAATTAATAGATTAGGAATACCTTTTTTGCATCGATTCTTTAAATCTCTCAGGAGATTCAGATCGAGAAATATAAAATGAGTCTTTATGTCAGAAATACCATGTAAACAATTCAGCTCTTTTAACAATGTATTCTCACGGAATTATATTTTCTTATAGTCTCAGGGCATTCTATTTAATTAACCTTGTTTGGAAAAGGAAGCAGTGAAGTTTGGTATTAAATCATTTTTAAAATATGCTTAGTGGCTACTGGTACTGAAATTCAAATTCAAATCAGCGTAGTATTCTTGTCGTAAAACAAGTTACTTAGAAATCATGAAATAATGAAACTTCTAGAATCAAAATATTCTTGTTAGAAATAGATTTGCTTACCGAAATATTAAATACGTAAAGGTACATGACTTTATGATACCGTGAGGATGCAATTCTTCAAACAAACAGTTATAACATCATCGGATATAAATTCAAAGCCGCATAGCGACAATTGATACCGATGTCTGCAGAAATGTACTATAATCATTATCAATTTATCATTACTATAAAGTTAAATTTGCTCTCTATTCGACCTTACCTTCTCAGCATCATTCAACAACTTGTCGTATATTTCATCTACCACCGGATTCACAGACTGATCCATTGAATTGATGGACTCATTATCATCCAGAACCAATTGGGGCTCCTCCTTTGTTTGTTCATTCTTTGGTACGTTTTGAATAATATTATCGAGTGATACTCGATTATTATTAATCTTATCAATCAAATCATTTACATTTTCAATACCTTGAGCTTCCTTGATCGCATCTCTCAACTGAGATCCCGAAGGTATGACATTGAGCAATGGTCCATTATTCGATTGAATGAAAAAACCAAACTTATGAAATTCTCCTTCTTCAATTTCTTGCTCCTTTGCATGCAATGATGTTTGAGATATAGATCTCATCAAAACTGGGCGACCGGTTAACTTATCTATTGGAATGTTTTTGCCTTCGTCATTGGATTCACTAACAACTTGATGCGGTTGCAAATTTGGACCTTGTGGCTGGAAATATGAAAAGTTTGAAAAAGTAGACGCATCTCTCGGCGATAAAATAGGTCCCGAATTAATTAATTCATTCGACGATTCGTGCAAATTATCAACTTCATCCAATTTAAAAGTAGGCACTTCATTCTCAACATTGCTTGTGGTTAGTTCTTCATGCTCTTCAAACAAATGCACCAATTTTTCCAACGAGTTATCAAGTAAACAAAAGCGGACTAAATTTTCTTTACCTTCAAAAGATAATTGATTTTGATTTCTTTTCTTAAACAATTCGTCTATAGTTTTGTGTATATCATTTCTAATTGATCTTGTTCTTTCCAACATAGCTTTACTAATAATTCTATGGTTCACTGAATTTTCAGATTTACCGAGTTCTAGATCACTTAATAATTTTTCACAGGTTTCCATAATTAATGATCCATCAAAAATTAAATCTTCCTGTTTAACGTATGACGCTGAATACTCTGGTTTCAAAGATTTATCCATATTTCTCATTAAATAAAATGCAATACGTTGAGATAATTTATCGCTAACCAAATCATAATCTAGGTCCAACGCAAATATTGTATTTGACGCTTTAACGGCAGAATAAATCGTAGCAACTGCCGCATGGCTCAAATTTCGATTGCCCAATAAGGATACATGGACCAAATGGGGCACTTTTGGCAAAAACATCGCAATCGAGCCGATTGACTGTGCACTGAGTTCATTCAAATCAAAATGAATTCTCTTAAAGATTTTATAGCATGGTAAAAATTCAGATAAACTTGGTATTATATTGGGGAACAATTTTGGAACCGACGATAAATCAAGAAATCTCAAGGTTGGAACTTTAATCAAACTTTTCAACAAACTTCTTACCTCTTCGATATTTTCTAAATTGGTGGAATTCAACGAAAAATACGCTAAATGGTTTACGCTTCCTTTTTCAAATGCATTTATGAATGGCTTCAATTGACCTTTACTTAAATCGTTGAACGCAATGTCGACTCCAACACACATTGACTTTTCGTCATTTAACCAATCAGCGACAATTTGTGCTTTTTCATTGTTTAACTCTATGGCCGCAATCCCCAATCTTCTTGTTGAAACTTTGATTGTAAGAATAAGTGATTTGAAAATTTCATCCGACAACTTACATCCGTTGATAACCAATTCCTCTATACCTCCCCGAAGTTTAATCGCTTGAATAAACAAATTCCAGTTCATGTTGCTCCTGATACTATTTGCATCTGTTTCTGTTTTAATTCTTTGTTGTGATATATCCAACTTTTTGATTCGAGTGTTAGTTGCTAAAAATTTACAAAGAAATTTCCAACCTTCTTGATCAATTGCAACATTTCTTAAAGATAATTTTTCCAAAGATTTATTGTTTTTCAATGACAGCAAAAAAATTTTCAACATTTCAGTAGTCATGGTAACATTATCAAATATCATGGTGTTAATTTGTACAATCGATATAAAATCACTAAACGACAACACGTCAATTAAAGTCGGTTTGGGGTTCAACATTTTCAATACTTCTAATGGAGAAGTTTTATTCTTTAATTGTTTTAAAGTTGCAGGAATTGGCAAAATTTCTCTCAAGTGACAGCATCTAGTATATACAGTTTCTAGTGAGATGGTCTCTTCTTTTTGCTCATCTTCGAAATGCTGTTCATGTGCATGCAATGGCTTGTCGACAACAGAATCATTTACAAATTTGTCGTCGATGGTCTCTTCTTCCTCTTGTTGACTTTGTTTGAATTTTAATGAAGATACTTCTTGAGCAATTTTTTTTGCTTGCAAATGAGCTTCGTTTGCATGCTTTTCAGCTTCTTGTAAAGCCTTTTTTTGTGCCTCATAAGCCAACAAAATCTCCTTTTCGGTGTACTGTAAGGATTGATCTTTGGATTCCGATGAAACTCCTAAACATAATCTGGGTGGCGGCGCATTAATGTCTTGTGGAATTAAAACATTACCTCTTTTTGGTCTCCGAGAAGGAATCTGTTGTTGAGGATCATGTTCTAATTTATCAACAGCAAAAGTTACTCTAGTCAAGTTAACATCTTCCAATTCTTTAACTGGTAGCTTAACCCTATGAGGATTTTTATTCAATATAATTTTCTTTGCAGGTACTTGGGTAGATGCAGATGCAACTGAAGATTTTCTTCTAAAAAAATTCAAGTTGGAACTAGGGGTCGTCGCAGTGCTAGGATTCTCGTCTTGATAAATATCTTTAAAAACAGGACTTGAAGCCAACTTTGAAGAAAACGAGTTCTTACGTTTGATACCTGAACCAGCAGGTGGTTTATTTGTTAAAGAAACCAAATCTTCTTGTGGTTTATTCTGAATCAGACCCGAACCAATTAAATTTGGATTCAATTTTGGTGATTGGGGTTGTTGAGCATGCTGTTGTGGCGAGGAGCTCGATTTGAACTTTGAAGATAGTGAGCTAAATAAACCTTTTTTACTGTTCGTTCTGGACACCGGGGGTGAAGAATTGACTGGATTTGATGCTGAATTCTCTTGCGATTTTATATTAGAAAGCAATTCATTATCATTATAAGCCAAATCGCTTGTAAATGAGGGATACAAATTAAAACTACTAGATCGCTTCGTTTTATTTGTCAAATTATCGACTGGTTTCGTATTTTGGCTCACTGACGAAGAAGACGACGACCTCGTGCGTGTTTTCGGTTTGATTAAAGTATCGTTACCAGATGCAAGATTAGTTTTTTCAGCCTTTTGTTGTTGCTGTTGTTTATCTTTGTCAGATGATAGTTCAGGATTGGTATTAGTATTACTATTGTTATTCATTTTCTTGATCAATTTCTTTGATTTCCCTCTGAATAACCAATCGACATCGCCATTTGAAACCCCAGTATCATTTTCAATTTCGGCTAGAGGTGTCGAGGTTTTAACAACTTCACTTAAATTGGTGGTAGCAGTAGTGGTCGCAGTAGATGCATGATGTTTGGAATTACCGTTGGAAATAAAATCCATAATTCAAAGACAATGTGATTGTAGAATGAAAAATTCAAGTATGAAGTGAAGCGAATTACCAGGCGAATATCTGAAATAAAAAGTGGAAAGTATGTATTAGTTTGATATGTTGACAAGATTTATACAATTTAGGTAAAGTTGAATGAAAGTTGGAGGTACAATAAAATTGAACTTGCAAAAAATAAAAATAAAAATAAAAATAAAAATAAAATAAAAATTAAATAATAAAATAAATAATAAAAATTAGTAAAAAAGATAAAAATGATGAAAAGAATTTCAACAAAATATAATGATAACTTATAGACGACTAATGGAGGATGATTGAACAGATGGAAGCAAAAAATAACTACAAGAATTAAGTTGAACTTGCGTTGTGGTTATCATTAGTATTGAAAGTCGAACTCAAATAAACTTGGAGCAAAAAAAACTATGACATGATTATCACCAAATTCAAGGCAAACCCAGGGCAACAAATGACAAAAAAAAATATCTTGATCGATAAACCTCATTTGGATAAATTTGATCAACAGATTGCATGTTAAAAACTAAAACTTTGCTTACTTTGTTCAGTCAAATCTTAAACAGTACCTACCATTAATGAAGATGGCAATTATTTTTCATTGTCACATATGGAAATGAATGTTTGTTTTGATAGTAATAATAATAACAACAACAACAACTACAACAACAACTGAATAGATTCAGAAAAGAGACAATGAGATTCTAGTTAAACTCAAATAATCAAATTTGACAGGTTGAGGAAAAAAGAATTTAAAACAATAAAAACTGGAAAATTGCCAAAGTTGATTGTAATATTTTTTTTGACGAATTTACGATTGATATTATATGTGAAGCATTACATTACTCTATTATGAAAGCGGTGTTGGGTAATGTCGCATTCTAGGAAGTGTCATTTTTGTTTGTCGCATTTTGAAGTATCACAACAACACGTTGATTTTTCTCATCACAATTGTTTTTCCTTTGAAAATAACTCCTGCACATAATTTTTTAATATGCACTGTTGCATCAACAACCCCATATAAATTGAGAGTCGGTTACGCTACCAATATGGCTAATCCGAGTTTATGTCGACACATTTTTTCTTTCCTTTTGTGGCCACAACTTTTATCAACTTGTAAGTGCTCTAATCATTGGTATATATATCAGCAGTTTACTGCCTTTAACAAGAAAATTGGGCTTGTTGTGACATTTTTTTGCTTAGTTTCAGACTTCAATTTTATTATGTGTCAATGCTGATTCGGATTCGGAATCAGAAAAATCCGAAACATCCATTCTGCAATAAAAAGCATTCAAGTTTACGTAATGTAACATGGTCGTGTTTTTGCTACAATTTTGAACCACTGTTACATAATTGATTACAAACAATGTGAGCAAAAGATCCATAACTCCATACTAGTTTCAGGCTATCATCTATTTTCACATATATATATATTTTTTTTTTATTTTTTCTCTTTCCTTTTCATCTTCAAGTTTAATTTTTTTAATCTTTTTAATCAAATTTCATTTAGCCAACTTATCAAAGGACATATTTTCACTTTTCTTTATTCAGACACTTACGAAAGATTATACAAATATTGACAAGTATGTTTTCCAGATCATTAATTAATAGTGTTAGAAGTTCAATTCCAAGAACTACGATAGTTTCACAAGTAACTCCAAAATTGATACAATCACAAATTCCACGAGCAGTAAATAATAATTTATCATTCAAAAGATCATATCATGAGAAAGTCATAGACCATTATGAAAACCCAAGAAATGTGGGAACTTTGAATAAATTGGATCAATCGGTTGGTACAGGTTTAGTTGGTGCTCCAGCTTGTGGAGACGTAATGAGATTACAAATCAAAGTAGATGAAAAAACTGGTAAAATTGAAGACGTTAAATTTAAAACTTTTGGATGCGGTTCAGCAATTGCAAGTTCAAGTTATGCTACTGAATTGGTCAAAGGTAAAACTTTAGACGAAGCTTTGGCAATCAAGAATACTTTCATTGCAAAAGAATTGAGTTTGCCTCCTGTCAAATTGCACTGTTCAATGTTGGCTGAAGACGCAATTAAATCTGCCGTTAAAGATTACAGAAGCAAAAGATTGAATTCAAAACCAACTTTGGGACCAGAAGCAGAAGCTATCGAAACTACCGCTCAGGCTGCTTGATTTTAGCGTTGTTTTGCTATTTTAATATTTTTTTAACTCACTTGTATTAGTTGTTAAATATAAATATTTATTTATTTATCTATTTATCTATTTAGTGGTTGTCGGATTATTGTATCTCTGTTTTAATCGATTCACCATGTTTTCATTAATAATAATTTAATTTTCATTGGCTTAAATCTTGAACGAAGTCAAATAATTGATAAACGTTTTTCCAAGAAAATCGGACTGCTCTATCGGTTTATTTTTGTAAATATAAATCATTGTAGTTCCAATTATACCTACGGAATTTAATAAAATCAAACCTAATCGCTTCCAATTCTTGTTGAATAAATTTTGAAGCTTGAATAGACCATTTATTGCATGATAAGATGAGACCCATACAATTGAGATTAGCATCAAATAATTCAAACTAGGATATTTGATATTCAAAACATATGGTATATAGCTTAGATTTACCATTGATGAATCCCCTTCAATCGAACTTGGAACAAATTTGAATTTATAATAATGATAAAATAATAATGGTAAAAGCAAGTAACCAGAAAATTGTAATGGCGTTAATCCAATATACTTCAGTATGAATGACTTTCGATATCCTAGTCCGAATATAGATGCGATTCCTCCAAATCCTATTTCGTCATCATTGTCCTTAATCCTCAATTTATCATTATCATTTGATTTATGCGTTTGTTTCTTCATTAATCTTAATCCGATACCCGCCAAGACATGTAGTAACGAACTCCCCACAATCATTATTGGCTCAAATAACGGTAAATTATAAACAGCTTTAGCCATTGAAAATATTTCATCTTTGATCGAATTTTCTATAGGTATAATCGGTACAATTACAACTGATGTGATATGTATTCCTAAGAATGATATAAATGAATACGCAGAATATTTCTGTATTTTATACAAATACGGTATTAACCATTTCTTGTTTTTTTGAATAGACTTGGATACCTCTTCACTATCATCTAAATGATCCAACGGGATGGGTACAATTTGCTTGAGTTGTTCCATTATAGAGCTTTTAACATAAAAAAATAAAATAAAAAAAAAAATAAATCCGAAAAAAAAAAAAAATCCATAAGGAACAACAACTACTTTGCCAACATGAGTTCATTGACATTTTCACAAATTAGACAACAATGTTTAAATTTAGAAAAGACCACAGAAAGTTATTTATCTAAGTATTCAAAATATGCTCAGGATTCATTTTACGATGCATCAAGTCAGCAAGTGGACGATGCAGGTGAAGAAAATACAGTGTTGAAGATTGATGATATTTTGAATAAACGAGATTTGTTGGTGGTTAAATTGAACCGCATCAATGAAACTGACCCAAAGTCATTATCTACATCGAAACTACAACAATTATCAAGACACAAAGAAATCTTACAGGACCATAAATTAACCTATCAACGAATCAAACAACAGATAACCGAGCAAAAGAACAAGAATAATTTGTTAAATTCAGTCCAAAGTGACTTGAATAGACACAGAATCAAGCAGCAACTACAGGATCCAAACGAGTATATAAACGATGAAAGCCAACGAGTAAACAACATGAATTCAATAGCTAATACCTTGTTAAATAATGCATATATAACCAGAGATGAATTACTAAATCAAAGGCAATTTTTGATTAATGCTCAACTGAATATTCTAAATTCATTACAATCCATACCTGGTTTGAACGTTGTGATCAGCAAAATTAATTCCAGAAAGAAAAGAGATGTATTGATTTTATCAACAATAATATCAGTCTGCATTATCTTATTGTTTTTTATTTAGATTTCATTATCCGCTTTTCATTCCTTCCATGCTCAAACATTATACAAGTTGGTTTTACATAGGCCTGTACTCGAATAAAAGTCTCAGTGTATCACGTGACAATTTTGGTTTTGTTACTTTGTTGTATTTTTTATTTATCATGATCCCGCATAAGATAGTAATTTACGCCGTATCTGTAATAAAAAAAAAAAAAAAAAAAAAAATTAAATTGTTAATTTAATTTTGGATCAACTCAAACTAGATCTCTACAACTTTATTTTTATTTATTTTTTTTTTTTTTTGATAGGTTAATATTATTCAATTGACGATATAGAGATGAGTGAAGTTGAAAATCAGATTTATGTTATTAAATTGAAAAGAATGGAAGCGTTAAATTCAAGATTGAATGAAATGTTGAAAAGAGAAAGAATTCCAGCTTCAATAGCCTCTGGTTTAATTATCAATTTTATATCAGAAACACCAGACTATCTTATTCCGTTTAATTGGACTTTACCCCCAGACCAAAATAAGTTTGCAAAGTATAAAAGTATGAAATCAGTCACTTCGCATAGTAATGGTGGTTGTTGTACAATAATGTGAAAAAGATACTTTTATGTATAAATACCTTCAAAATAAGTTTGCAAAGTATTAACGTATGAAATCGGTTACTTCGCATAGTAATGGTGGTTGTTACAATAATGTGAAAAAGATACTTATATATATAAATATAAATATATATATATATATTGGATAACATTAACCACCTCTTTGTAATTGTTCTTTATCAACTTCAATTCTGATCTCCTTTGTCGATTTTTGTTTCAACGTATCATCTTTCAGTAACTCGTCCTCACCACATCCACAATCATAATCTTCCAAGATTGTTGTACAATCATATTCGGGCTTATTCAACCTTTTATTCACTAGATTATGAACAAAACACCCCCATAGAGCAGCATTCTTCCTGGAATTAACTTGAGGGGGGTATTTGGCAAGCAATTGCTGAAAGTGTCTAGCGCAATCACCACATGGATATACTTGACTAAACAAATGTATGTAAGATTCCAATGTTGCCTTTTCTTTCTCGTTGGGAGACTCGGGGTATCTTGCTAAAATAGTATGAAATAACCTCCATGATGAACGACCCAACTCTGCCTTCAACGTTTCATTTCCCATTTTGGGCATAAATGGAGTTTCTGTATATTTATTTGATTCTTGTAGATCCTGATTTACCAAGGGTTCTTGATGTGCATCATTCAATTTAGGTGAGTCTTTGGTCAAATTAATGGGTGTAGAGTCACCCAAAGATTTCTGAAGCTGTGTTGAAGATGATGATAGGTAGTATATACAGCAGATTATAGACAACAACGTAAACGTCGTTATAAATGGTTGTTTCTTTATAAACTTCATGGTAGATACAATTGCAAGACAAAAGGGAGAAAAGAAAAAAAAGAAAAACACGCAATATATTTTGATACTTTGTTATTACAAAAGTTACTTTTACCATTGAATCTACAACTTAATGAATTCAAATGACTGGATTCGAACAATGCAATAGAATATAACTAATCAAAATTGGCTCTCATACTCAAATAAGTGGTGTTACCCAAGCTTTTGTAATTGTAAGAAATGTCCACAAATTTACGAAATCAAATTTATGTCGTCATGTCAAAGGTCATCAGTCGTAAGTCCAAAATTGATTATAACCATTGATCTATTTCTACAACTTGGGTGTTCCATATATGCCTTATTCTGTCAAGCATCATCAATTGGCATAATTTTTTTTTTTTCTCTGGTACTAAATCTGATCATTTTTCAAGTTATGGTTATGGACTTGAATTATGATAACCTATTAACCACATTAACTCTTGCAAGTGGTTCCGAAAGAACTTCTCAACAACAAGATTCAGAAAGTCAATTGAAGAATTGGGAAATTGTTCCTGGTTACTTCTATTCGCTCCAATCCATATATTTAAATCAAAATTTACCACTACAGATTAGATGGTTGTCAATAATACTATTCAAAAATGGGATCGATAAATACTGGAAATCCACAAGATTACATTCGATAAATAAGGACGAGAAACACCAAATTATCAACAAAATAATGGACTTATTAAACGAACAAAACAATCAATTAATGACCCAAAATTCTCATTCGATTGCTAGAATTGCCAGGTTTGATTTCCCACAAGATTGGCCAACCTTATTTGATGATTTGATGGCACGTCTTGAAAGTTTTGTATTTGAAGAAAATAACATAATCGCAACCAACAATTGCTTGATAATATTGAATGGTGTGATAAAATCGTTGGCATCAGTAAGAATTGGTAGAGCAAGGTCTGCAATGCAGAGCAAAGCACCGATGATTGTCAACGTTTTGATCAAATTGTATATAAAGTTTTTCGACACATGGACCAACAATATGGACTTGACTATTATGCAATTATGTTATCTTTGTTTAAAAAACTTGAGAAGAATCATACCCGAAGGTTTTGACCAACCTCACAAAAATCATGAAGTTGCTGAGTTCTTGTCTATTAGTATAGACCATTTACAGAGTATAATCATGGAACATGAAAAGTATTCGTCTGATTTGTTAGAAAAATATATTAAATGTTACACTAAGCTATATGTATCGATAATATCGCTGAATCCAACAAGTTTTGTGTTGATATCAAGTTCGGATAAAATTTTGAATACCTTTTTGTCAATACTAGAGCAAAAGGCAGATATGATATATAATTCAAATGAAGAAAATGATTTCTGGGAAATATTGGCATTGAAAGGTTTTAACATTCTCAAGAAGTTGTTGGCGTTTGTCTTTCGAAATGGTGCGTTAACTTTAAAACAAAAAAATGACAAAGTGGAGGTGTATAATGCTTTAAATAAACTTTCAACTGAATTTTTCCATAAAGAAATGATTCAAAGGTTATGCGACCTAATAATTAACTGGTATCTTAAGTTAAAACCACAAGATTTAGAAAGTTGGTTATTGGAACCGGAAGAATTTTGTAACGAAGAACTACAAAAGTCTTGGGAGTATCAAATTCGTCCTTGTGCAGAAAACTTTTATCAAGATTTGATAAAGTATTTTCCAAATGAATTAAATGATTTCATTGTTAATAAAATCCAAAATGGATTGAATGAAAACGATAATGTGGACAACATTTTAACAAAAGATTCCATACTATGTACGTTTCAGTTATCTTGTAATGCATTGTCAAGCCAAGTCAATTATGACCAATTGTTGCAAAAAATTTTTATACCGGAGGGATACAAGAATGATTTGATTGAAAACAAAATAATAAAGCGGAGAATCACTTTGATCATTGCAGAGTGGATCAACATCTCCGTGACTAAAGAATCTAGAGTACTTATTTATAAATTATTTCTTGATTTTCTTCAGTCCAATGATTCAATTAATGATAAAGTTGTTAAAATTTCAACCATCCAATCCTTGAAAACGATTTTAGATGATTGGGATTTTGATAAACATGATTTCCAACCATTTTTAAAAGATTTTGTTTCGATAGTTATTGCTTTAGTCAATGAGTTACAATTGGTCGAATCAAAATTATTCGTTTTGAAAACTTTAGCTGTAATGATTGAAAAGTGTAACCCACTCATTGATTATCAAACATTGATGTCGGTATTGAATATTATTCCGCTTAATTGGGAGGCTAGTAACAACGATCCAATAATCAAAACTTCTTTGCTAAGAGTTGTTCGAAGTTTAGTCATTTCCTTAAATGAAAATTCAATAGAGACTCACCAAATTGCAATACCGTTGGTACAAGCGTGCTGTTCGCCACAATCAAGTATATATTCATTGGTATCTGAAGATGGATATGACTTGTGGCTAGCATTGATTCAATTTTGTCCACCACAGAAACCAAATCAGTTTTTAATCGAGTTATTTGAGGATCTAATTGATTATGCATTGATGAATTCTACAGAGATATTACCAACTATCCTATCGATAATCAGAAGCTATGCATTATATTCACCCGAAATTTTCCACCAACCCAAAATCATCGAGGTTTTTAAAATTTTAGGTAGTTATTTGAATAATATGAGGGATGATTCATACTTGATTTTCATTGTATTGATGGATATTTTGTTGTTGAATCCAACCGACTCATTGATTGAGAATCTATTTCAAAGTGATTTGTTCCAATCAATGTACCAATACGTCATGAACGAGAATAATTCATTTATAATGATGTCGAAAATGTATATATTATTCAGTAGATTAGTCAAGAACAATAGTTTTACTGAAAGCTTTTTCAAATTGGATCTCGGCTTTAACGAATTTTTCAGTAATTGGTTGAGGAGCTATAATCATTTAGGTAATCCAAGGAATAAAAAAATAAATTTATTAGGTTTGGTTTCAATATTGAGCTATGGAGTAAAGAACAAAGTTGAAATTGCTTTTCGATTATTTGATGACATTCTCAAGAAAATGTTTTATTTTATTGAAGAAGTGAATGAGAATGATAACATTTTGATTGACCAATACCAACAGAATTATCTATATGATGACATAGATGATTATTCGTATTTGGATCCTGAGAACATTAAGCCGAATGGTGAAAAATTAAGATATGTACAATTGTTGAAAGACTACGATGTTGTGCACTCGATAAATTTAGTTCAATATTTGAAACAATGTCTATTTGACATAAAAGGCACTCTAGGTGATCAAGAGTTCAAGCAATTGGTACTAAGTCTGAACGATAAGTATTTGGTTGAGAAATTAAGTCAAATTTTAATATAAATTGCAAACGGTAACTTTTTTTTGTCTTTTGTTTTATTATTTTTTTATTGTTGTTTTCTGTTGCAAAAAGTGTTCCAATAACACCAGTGTACAAAATGGAATTAATAACCAAACTTGTTGGCTCCTTGAGGAATATCAATGTTTGTTTGAAAACTGTCACGTATATATCAAACAATGAGATTGAGGTTTTGAATGAAATTTTGTGTAGCATTGAAACTTCAAATTTGAGACATGTGCCTAGTGATCAGTTACAATTATTGAAAACCGAAATGAAAATCATGATAAATCACCTTCTATATTCCAATTTGAATTTATATAGTGATGAGTTTTTCTGGGCTCTTGTTCATGTATACCTAAGTCCATTTGTTCGATCAAAGGTACCAGAAATTAGATGTATCTGGCCAATTTATTTGAAAATGGTATTTAATATCACCAACCCCCGAATACTAGAATTGTTAATCAAGGAGTGTATATCCGAATCTCCATGTACTGGTTGGTTATGCTCGAGAATTTTATTAAATTTGATCAAAGATAATAACATGTACAATATTCTATCTAGTCAGATCACAAGCACAGTATCGGTAGATAACTTTTGTCAATTGATTTTATTGAATAGAGATTTTTCAACTTTGATACACTTGATTCAATTATTTATTAAATTAAAGCTAGAGCCTGTATTCATGCCTAACTTCCAAACACCAATTATATCATATATTGAATCGATCAACCTAGAGTTTAGGAATATTGTACCGTGTTCGATAGGCCCCTACTTGTTTAAACACATTGACGATTTGACGAATTGCTTCTTACAGCCAATTGATAATTATTTAATGATAGCATGGGTTCAAGTTGAAAATGAGTTGTACTCGAATTACATAAATTTGGTCACAATGAAAGAAATACAAACGTTGCCCGATTATATCGTCAGATTGAGTTTTGCTTGTGAATCGACTAGAAACTTACGTTCGGCAAAACCCAATTGTTCTTATTTACAAGAATTTTCTATTAAATCCGATCGTAATGACGAAAATTTGCTAGATATCCAAATTGACATCAAGTTGAAAAACCCACTGCAATTTGATTGGGTGGTTAAATATTTTGATCGAATAATCAAGAGGAGAACGGAAAAGAAAACGTCTATTAGCCTATTTCCAACCGTCCAGATCCCAGTTACGCAACCAATAAGCGATGCTACTTCCAAAATGAAAATAAATGAATATATATCGGAAACGTTTGGCGTTGATGAAAGTGATGATGAAATCGAAGAGATTGCTTCATACGATGAAATTTCACACGAGAATCCTAAACCTTCAGCAGTGAATTTATTCCGTAGTGTTAGCGTATCTGATAAAAAATTTAAAATCTTTAAATTGGAAAATAACTCATCATATGGAGCTGCATCTAATGGGTTTGCAACTACATCGAACATGCGTCGAGATATTTCGAGCGTTGTTTACCCAGCAGCTAAAACGCCTAGCCTGAAACCAAAATATTTTGACGCAACTACCGACAAGACGACACCAGACGAATATGAAATCATCAATGAAAACATGAAGTCAGTTACATCCAAATTAATCAATAAATTAAAGGTAATTGAATATAATGTTTTGAAACAGCGAAACGATTTACAAAAAGAATTGGATCAGGAGATGAAGCGTATTCAAGAGACCCAACAAACGAAGCTAGCGCAAATTTCGAAATATTTACAAGATGAATTAAATAAACTACACAATTGATCCTTATTTCTTATACCCAAGAAACTTGAATAAGGCTTTTGCAAAGTCGGGAGGATTATCCAAGTACAAATGATGGCCTGCTTTTCCTATAATTGTATAATCAGCCAAATTTTTATTATACTTCAAATTCGATAATTTATTGATTTCTTTTGTCATTTGTAACCCAGCTTCTTCGTTCATCCAATCCATCGACCCGTACATCCAAAAACTTGGCAAATTCATGTCAACAAATTTCTGGGGACATCTGTCCAATAATGGTAATTTTGCCAATGCGCCGACCCCCAAAATTCTAGTTATTGCATACTCGCCTGATCCCTTGCCGTTGAAAATTCTATATATGTAGTCATGTATGTTTTGAAATTGTTTCGGGTCTTGGTAATATATATGAGCAAATCTGTGAGTAGTCCATCTGGATATCAATTTTGATTTTATTGGACCAACGTTTCTAATTATCGAAAATGGCGAGTAATTATGTTGCCACATGTAATCGAATAATTTTCTTGTTTTAGTCTTCGATGCTTCCTCATCTTGTTTGAGATCTTTACCTTGTATTATATCTTCTTGGTCGGCCAAAACTTCCTGTTCAACCGAAACCTGTGGTTTTAAAGTCGAATCATCGAGCAATGAAAATTTGTTTCTTTCAACACCAACAGGTGAAATCAATACAAGTTTATCAATTAGGTTTGATTTGAAACCAGTAATCCCATTCTCTATAATTTTGTTATATTTCAAAGCGTACGCACAACACAAGTATCCACCGAAGGAGTGTCCAGCTAGAATAAATCGATTTATGTTTCTTTTCTTTCTCCAAACTTCCAATGCATCAATGAACCAATCTTCAACTTTATATATTTCCTCCTTGGTGTTAGAAGGCAAATTGGGAAACCCTATGTCTCTCAGAGACATTCCAAATCCAGGCAAATCAATAACGTGCAATTTCAAGTTCTTGATGGTTGATAATTCTTCAAAGTTGTCTAAAAACAATCCCAATGCAGCTGCATATCCGTGAACTAATACAATCTCTTTACATAACGGTTTTCCATCGACAAGCTGGGAATTGTTCTCGTTATCTTTTTCAATATTTTCAATGTAGAATTCGTGAATAAATTTGCCATCTCCGATATCAGTGTTTATAAGTTTGGCTACCCTTTTTCCATCAGACTCTGGGTAAAAAGGGAGACACGATAATAGACGTTCTTCTACCTTGAGATCATCATAGTTTGAGCTCCAACTTTGTTTGAACCAATCTTTCCAGCTTTGCAAATAGGTATAGTCAGGTTTTTTCCTTCCATCTTGGAACTCGTTGATTTTCTGTGGCTGTTTTCCTGTCTCTTTCTCTTTGTCTATCTCCTTCTCTGTTTCAGTCTGTGTTGAAGTCATGTTTGTAGTCAAAAAAAAAAGGTTCCTAGATGACTTTCGGTTGAGTGTTAAATATATGTAGATAAGAAAGCTTTCAAGCCGAAGAAAAAGAAAAGTTCGCGCGGGAACCAAGTACGTCCGATATCCGAAAAAATATTCGGAAATATTTCTAGTAGCCGCTTCAACGGTTAGCTGCTGTTTGTCACCCGTCAGGGTAATGTGCATTTGATTTCCACAACTTTTATATAATAACTATTAATTGATTACCACCTGTGCGTTTCATCGCCTTCCTTCCACAATCTTTCCGTATAACCCAATTGGTGTTTAACACTTTTAACGGTTTCTTCGTCCCCCATATTCTTGCCAATATTATCACTTATTTTAATGGATGGCTTACCATTAGCCTCCTTCAATTTAATAACGATATTCAAAGGCTGTGATTTCAACCTCGTTTTTGTATCCTTGAAATCATTTGTAAAAAAGGTTCCTATCCCGAAAGTTGTTTTCAAACCTAGTTGATCACTCTTTTGTTTATATTTCAAACACTTGTCAATATTGAGCGAATCACTAAAACATATAATTTTGGTAGACAAATCGATATTATGTTTTTTGTAATGAGAAGCAATCTTTTCAGCGTATAACTCAGGGTCACCCGAATCTTGTCTTACGCCTACGTAATCGTTTATATACGGCTTTTCAAACACAGTCAAATAATTGTCGGTACCAAAAGTATCAGTCAACGCTAAGCCAGCATACTTGGCACCAAAAGTATCAATCCAGTAGTCCATAGCAAGTTTATTTGCATGGAGATAGTCTTGGGTGATTGAAGCTATGCCCATGTACCATTCGTGTGCAACGGTACCAATTGGCACCAAGTCAAATTTCTTAGCAAGAAACACGTTCGATGTACCGGCTATGAGTTTACTATTTGTTTGATTCTGCAAATCTTTTATTGCACTGATAACAATCTCTTGGGTTTTATACGATCTTCTTCTTCTCGTTCCAAACTCACTGAAGTTGCAGTTGTTTTGAATAAGTTCGTTAGCTTTCTTATAAGCAATTTCATACTGTTGGTCATAGTTCCAATTGGTATCGACGAATTTAAAATACGCTTCTGAAATCAAGGCTAACAATGGTATCTCGTATAGTATAGTATCATTCCAATTACCTTCGATTTCTAATTCAAAATCTTCACTGTTGATATATTTGATTTGTTGATCCGGTTTCAACCTAAAAGTTTTCAAATATTCCAAGTATTCTTGTGGTAATTGCGGCAAAGTTTTACGCAAATAGTTGATTTCCTCATCAGTGAATGACAAGTCACCTAACGATTTTATCTGTTTCTTAAGCCATTCAATAGCTGCCAGGTTCAATTTCATTGCTGGTGTTCTATTTTTGTATCTGTATTTGACTGGGACATTAGGAAATTGTTTATTCACGGCCGCGTGCATATATATTTTATACAAGTCGGTATCCAACAACGATTTGATCACAGGCGTTTCATCTTGACGATCTTGAGCCATGCTGTTGGGAATTCTGTGATAACTGCTCAACTTCAAAATTTATTTTTTTATAAAACTAAAATTTCCAACACGTGACACACTAAAAATCAACATTGCAACCTAGCTCAATCTCGACAGACGACATTTACACAAACCCACACGATAAACGTATCATCGAGACTGGCTCATAACTTGGCCGAAGATCGAGAGATAGAATTTGTATTGACAATCGTGGTGATTTGCCCTATTCAAAGTGGGAAATTTGCCTTATTTTTGAAATAGTTACATCTAACGACGGGGGACGAAACCTAAGATTTGAATCATTGATTCCAGCTATTGTTGACTTGTGTCTCAGGCTTTCTGGATCTGTTGAGGTTGAGCAATTGCAAAAACTGAGATATGCTGGTAGCTCAAAGTCGTGTACACCAAAGTTTTCTAAGTTGTTCTTTTCAAGTAAATTTATTATATCACCACCACCACCACCACCACCACATTAGTTTGTATAAAGATATCCCTGCATAGCTAGATTTCTTGAATCTACAATGTCATACACGAAGGAACAAGAGATCATTGTTACCAAAGTCTTGTCTTACAAACAACACCAATTTTATGAGATCTTATCAGTTGAAAAAACTTCGACCGACTCAGAAATCAAGAAATCATACAGAAAATTAGCTATAAAATGTCATCCTGATAAAAACCCTCATCCGAGGGCATCGGAAGCGTTCAAAATTGTAAACAAAGCATGGGAAGTTTTGTCGGACCCCGATAAAAAGAGAATATTTGATCAAACTGGTACTGATCCAACCTCTAGATTTTCAGCTTCTGGTAATAATGGCGGTGGCAGTGGTATGGATCCATTTAGTGCTTTTGGTAATCAAGGCACGAGATATTACTCTACCAATGCAAGTCCATTTGAAGATGACCTATTTAATATGTTTTTTGGAGGTGGTTCAAGCCCATTTGCCTCCGGTCCCACATTCACCTTTGGTGGTAATGGTTTCACATTCCAATCGTTTGGCGGTGGACAGGATCCTTTCATGAGACAGAGAAGAACAGCCAGGCCCAGAACATCAAGAACTAACCCACAAGCATCAGCATCAACAACGCATCCAACTGACCAAAATATATTCGAATCATTAAAAGGTTTATTACCAATACTATTATTGTTGATCATTCCAATCTTATCATCAATATTTGCTGACTCACCACCCGATTATTCATTTAACCCAACAAGGGAATATAACATAGAAAGAGCAACTCCGAGGTATAAGATTCCCTTTTACGTTAGCGAGAGTTTTAATAAAAAGTATGCAAATAAACTGCCAAAACAGTTGAGGAATTATGACTCAAAAGTTGAAAATATCTTTATTCAGGACAAAAGAACAAGATGTCAGCGAGAACAATTGCACAAAGATCAATTAATCGAGGATGCTCATGGTTGGTTTTCGGTAGATACTAATAAGTTGAGGGAGGCTGAAAGATATCCAATGCCTAATTGTGAATTTTTAAATAGTTTGAATATATAGTTCATACATGTACCAATTGGTTCAATGAACACTGAGTGCAAACAAATGAGAAGTTCATGTTTTTTTTTAATTCAACAGCCACACTGCTAAGTGTGTTATTGTGTGAATAAAGATTAGCACACCTTAGGACTTGAGAGACAATATCGTTTGATGTCTGAAAATTTTTGACGCTGATCTATCACCCACAAAAACAATGACTGGTTGATCACCTTGATAAAATTAAGAAGTATATCCAAGTGTTTTACAGTAACAGTAGGTATCGAGATGCGTGTCATGATTTACTGCATATCAACGAGTTTGGTTCTTATTGTTTTGTGAGTTGGCGGCTTGATTTTGAGTAAGGAATTGAGAAATTAGTGATTGTACCAACATATAACAGAATGCATCATCGAACTTCAATCTCAACCAGATATGACTGAATTCAACCAGTTCTGCTTGGTAAAATCACGTGTTAGTCATATTGGGTGCAAAATAATAATTCCCCCCACGTCAATTCTCCAGATTCTATCTATTACTAGTCTAGCTTCTAAGGTTCAACATAGACGGTTGTGACGATGGAAATGTAGATGTACGAATGTGCAAGTCTTGATTTTTCACAAGTCATTTATTAGGCAAACCAATCCAACAAATTTTAAACTGAAAATGGTACATTTTCAAAGGCTCGAAACTGCTTTTTGATTTAACAAATGCGTGGAGTTACCCCGGTTGTATTTATCAACCTAGCCTCGTGATATTACAATAAAGTATCGAGACAGAAAACTGGCGTCTCCCTTTTAAATTGTTGTTGCTAAAATAGTTGAGCAAATTCAAGCCTATATGTCGAAATATACGTTTAGCCGGTTACTGATGTCTGCAAAATCTAGCTTGGATCCGTCTTTAACGTTAAAAACTTGTTTCTTAAAGTTTGAATGTTTAATGTGAATCTTGCATGAGCAAGTATAAAATTTTTAGATTAAATTACCAGTATTTTTACTTTCATGACGAGTTCCCATTTGTTACAATCAGGACATATATCACCATATGTAGAATCTAAAAATGGTAGCGTACTATTTAGCTATTATTTTTTTTTTTTTTTTTTTTGTTGAGAATCAAAATCTATATAGTGGCAAACATTGTGGTGAATCTCGAATTGAAGTTTTAACCAAGATGTTCAGAAATAACTATGACAATGATTCAGTAACTTACTCGCCAACGGGAAGATTATTTCAGGTTGAATACGCGTTAGAGGCTATAAAGCAAGGCAGTGCAGCTGTGGGACTAACATCGAAGGATTACACAGTGTTAGTTGCATTGAAAAGAAATGCTGAGGAATTGGGTTCATATCAAAAGAAAATCATAAAAATAGATAACCACCTTGGAGTAGCGTTGGCCGGGTTAGCTCCAGATGCAAGAGTGTTATCCAACTTTCTTAAGAAAAAGGCAATGGAGAATAAATTAGTGTTCAACAAACCCATTCAAGCAAATAAGGCAGTTTTAGCCATTGCAGACAAAGCTCAAGAAAATACTCAAAGCTATGGGTCAAGACCTTATGGTGTTGGCTTATTGATTGCAGGATACGACGAGACTGGCTCGCATTTGTTTGAGTTTCAGCCAAGTGGAAGTGTGTTGGAGTACTTTGGGGCTGCCATTGGAGCTAGGTCACAAGCCGCTAGAACGTACTTGGAGAGAAATTTGAATGAGATCCAGAATGAGACCGACTTAGAAAAGCTAATTGTACATGGGTTGAACGCATTGAGGGATACTTTAAGTCAAGACGTCGAATTAACATTCAAGAATACAAGTGTTGCAGTTGTTGGGAAAGACAAAGAATTCACAACTTATGATGACGAGGAAGTGCAACCTTGGTTGGATAAGTTGGATTCAGTGTCGAATGCAAGAAATAGGGACGAGGATAATAATGATAATAATGATCAAGAACAGGATCAACAACAACCAAGTACTACAACAACAACTAGCGAGGATAGAATGGAGGTTGACGAATAGAGATATCTGTATTTAATAAAACTATTTACATGACTCACTCTTCCTGTTTTTTGATAGGCTACTTTTTGATAGCTTCCATACATAATTTTTGCATCTCATTGAGCCTTGAATTCAATGCATTCATATCTTTTTTTTTTTTTTTTCGTTACCTCTGGTGTCTTGAGTCAACTGTTTGACTTCGCTGTTTGGTTCTGTGGAGGTTGACGAATAGAAATATTTGTACTTAATAACACTATTTACATGACTCACTCTTCCTGTTGTTGTTTGATAGCTACTTTTTTGATAGCTTCCATACATATTTTTTGCATCTCATTGAGCCTTGAATTCAATGCATTTACATCTTTTGTTTTGTTATCTCTGATATCTTGAATCAACTGTTTGACTTCACTTATCTGGTTCTGTATCAACTTTTGTTCATCTGGCTCCATCAATTTACCAAATTGAGCCAACGCAATTTCGGTATCCGTACACAATATTTCCCCTCTTGATGCATGCTCGTAAATTTTTTTCAATTCTTGATCTTTCAACTTATTCGACTCACTTTCTTGTATCATCTGTTCAACTTCTGAATCAGTCAATCCCACCTCAGTAACTTGAATCGAAACCTTATTTGGTTTGCCAAAATGTGGTGAGGTCTCCGGATACTTTGTCTTATCGGTTGCACTCACGTTGATAATTCCATCGGCGTCGATTTCAAACTCAACTGCAATCTGTGGTGTGCCCTTTTGACCCTGGGGTATATTACTCAATTTGAACTGTCCTATCAATTTATTATCTTTGACCAAAGTTCTTTCACCCTGATAACATCTAATTTCAACTCCAGTCTGTCCGTCAACTGCGGTTGAAAATATCTGTTCTTTTTTGATTGGTACGGCCGAGTTTCTTGGAATCAACGGGCTAAATATACCACCGTAGGTTTCAATACCCAATGACAAGGGTGTCACATCCAACAATACAACATTCTTAACTTGGCCCGACAAAACACCCCCTTGAATTGCTGCGCCCAAAGCAACTGCTTCATCTGGGTTTATAGCTGTACTTGGCGGTTTACCAAATAACGATTCGACTACTTTTCTAATCTTGGGCATCCGTGTCATACCACCAACTAATAAAATCTCATCGATATCCTTGAACTTCAAATCTGCGTCCTTGACACACCTTTTGACCGGATCAATACACTTGTTAATTAATGGCAAGGACATCTCGTCCAATTCGGCCTCGGTCAATGTATAATTTATATGGTGCTTGTCATAAATGAACGGCAAACTAACTTCGGTTTTTTCAACATGACTCAATTCAATTTTCACTTGCTCTGCTGCTTCTCTGATTCTTTGTATTGCTAATCTTTCATTTGACAAGTCGATTCCTGTTTCTTGCTTGAACTTGTGCAATATCCAATTCATAATTAAAATGTCAAAATCTTCGCCCCCTAGATGTGTATTACCATTTGTTGCTCTAACTTCAAATACTCCGTCTTCAATGTCTAAAATTGATATGTCAAATGTTCCCCCTCCAAAATCAAAAACTGCAATGATACCTTCCTTTCTTGTTTTATCACAGCCATAAGCCAATGCAGCAGCAGTGGGTTCATTGATAACCCTTAGTATATCTAGACCTATCAACTTGCCACTATTCTTTGTTGCCTGACGCTGAGAATCATTGAAATATGCGGGGACAGTAACAACAGCCTTGTCTATCTTCTGTTCGAGGTTATTTTCGGCAATGGAGACCATTTTCTGCAATATCTTGGAGCTGATATCGCCGGGTGTTATTAGTTTGCCGTCAGTTGTTTTTAGTATTGCTTCATTTTGATTATTGGGTATGATTTTATATGGAACATTGTTTAAATCTCGCTGTACTTCATTGTCGGTAAAATTTCTTCCAATCAATCGTTTGGTGGCAAAAAAAGTATTTTCTGGATTAATTAGTGCTTGTCTTTTAGCTGATAATCCAACCAATTCACTATTATTTGTGAATGCAACAATTGACGGAGTTGTTCGTTTGCCTTCTTCGTTTTCAAGTATATGCGGCTGGTTATCGGACTTCATTATCGCAACTGCTGAATTGGTGGTGCCCAAATCAATTCCCACCACATTATGCTTCAACCTCTTGAAAGTTGTAGTTAGTAGCTGTTTTGAAATCATAGGGTGATAGAGCAACAAGTAATTAGAAGCAAAAATAAGAAAAAAAAAAAAAAAAAAAAAAAAAAAAAAA
>JAJMKJ010000031.1:0-120412 GCA_030569255.1 Insectozyma sakaeoensis | reverse complement strand
ACATCGTCTTTAACATTCACTAAACCAGTTACCAATATTTCTCCTATGTCTGTGGTTTTAGTGACAGTGGTTGTATACGAATATTCAACTGGTAACAACGAGGTTGCTGTAACATCGTCTTTAACATTCACTAAACCAGTTACCAATATTTCTCCTATGTCTGTGGTTTTAGTGACAGTGGTTGTATACGAATATTCAATTGGTAACAACGAGGTTGCTGTAACATCGTCCTTAACATTCACTAAACCAGTTACCAATATTTCTCCTATGTCTGTGGTTCTAGTCACTGTAGTTGTATATGAATATTCAATTGGTAACAACGAGGTTGCTGTAACATCATCTTTAACATTCACTAAACCAGTTATCAATACTTCACCTATATCAGTAGTCTTGGTTATAGTCGTTGTATACGAATATTCAAATGGCATAGATGAAGTAGATGTGAATCTTCGTGTATGATCATCTTTAACAACTATAACTTTAGTGACCAAGCCATCAACATGACCAAAGTTTTCTGATTCAGTAATTGTGTATGAATATTCAATTGGAAGTAACAGGGTTGACGTTATTCTTTGGGTATGATTACTTTTAACGAAAATTACTCCCGTGAGCGGTATATTACCCACATCAACACTGGTGACCATAGTTGTGGTATATGAATACTCATTAGCCACAAATGAGGTAGACGACAATTTAGTTATATAGTTGTCTTCGACTCCTACGATGGCAATCTCAGTATTATCATGCGGGCCAGTAATAGTAGTTAGGTATGAATAACGAACTGGGAAAAGCGACGTTGAGGTAGTTGTATCATTGTCATCCCCTTTAACTGCTACCAAACCTGTAACTAAAATTTCACCTATATCAGTTGTTTTAGTTGCTGTAGTTGTAAACGTTTGTTCGAACGGTAAATGGCTTGTTGTGATTTTCTTATTGGGCACAATATTTAGCAACGCATTTTCGTGATCTTCTTCAACAACGACAATACCTGTTACCAACAAATCACCAATATCCAATGTCCTTGTAACAGTAGTTGTATACGAATATGTGACCGGTAATAAATAAGTTGTGGTTGACGTGTATTTATCATCACCATAAACATTGACAACTCCAGTCACTAATATCTCACCGATATCAGTAGTTTTCGTAGATGTAGTTGTATAAATATAATTCAGTTGCAAAGTTTTTGTGGATATTATCTTATTTGTGAAATCATCTTTAACGTAAACAATTCCAGAAGCCAAAATTTCACCAACTTCAGTTGCAAACGATGTCGTGGTCGTATATGAATATTCAACTGGTAGTAACGTAGTGACAGTTTCCCTATTGGTACTATCACCATTGACTTTCACTATAGCAGTGACCAAAATATCACCAATGTCTGTTTTTGAGGTCAAAGTTTTGGTATACGTATACTCAATCGGCAATAAAGAAGTCGAGGTTACTTTGCTTGTGTGATCATCCAGAACTTCAATTAATTTTGTAGCTAATATTTCGCCAATGTCTGTAATTATTGTTTCAGTTGTTGTATACGAATATTTGACAGGTAACAATGAAGTAGAAACTAATTTATTTGTGTGATCATCCAGAACTTCAATTAATTTAGTAGCCAATATTTCGCCAATGTCCGTAATTATTGTTTCAGTTGTTGTATACGAATATTTGACAGGTAACAATGAAGTAGAAACTAATTTATTTGTGTGATCATCATTAACATCAACTATACCTGTAGCTAAAATATTACCAATATCAGTTGTCATAGTAAATGTAGTTGTGAACGAATATTTAACTGGTAAAGTCGAAGTAGTAGCAAGTTTAGTTTCAAAATTATCCTCAACATTAATTATCTTTGTGATTGAAATTTCGCCAATGTCAGTGGCCAATGTTTCAAACTTTGTATACGAATATTCAACAGGTAAATACGAAGTTCTTGATCTGGAAGTTGTGCCAAAAAGGTATACTTTAACCAATCCAGTAGCGGTGACTACACCAATATCGGTTGTGATTGCTGAATAGGTTGTAAAATGGTATTGAATAGGTAATGCTGAAGTACTCATTGATTTTTTAGTGTGATCATCTTTGACATGAACAACTTCAGTTACTAAAACTTCTCCAATATCAGTTGTTAATGTAGCTGTGGTTGTATAAGTGTAATCCAAGGGTAAATAACTAGTAGTTAAAAAGCTATCAAGACCATTGTTTATCGAATAAATGACTGCTGTAGCGGGAACATCTCCACCAATGGCACTCATAGTTGTCGTTAAAGTTGATACTGCCTTTTCTTCATACTTTGGTAAAATAGGTTCATTATCAGGATGAAAGTCAATAATTTCAGCAAGAAAATTCATCTGATTATCACTAGATGCACCAAGACTATCTACTTCATCTACTGTTGTTTCCTCGATGTTAATTTTTTCTAAATCTTGAAGAAATTGGAGATTTTCGATTTCAGCCTGCGATGTAGGTTGATCATTCTCATCAACTGTAGAAGTAGGCAAATGTGGTACTTGTTTATTTGTGATTGGTTTTGAAACTGTGTGCCACCAAGATTCAGCGTTTGATGTTACTTCAACATTATAAGTCACTCTATCTTCGATTTTAACATACGAAGTTGGATTTGGGTCTGGTAAAATTTGAGTTTTGGTTATCAAATCACCATTATTCAAACCATGAATAATCAACAAGGCATCCTTCGTGTCGCCATCTTGATCGACGATTCTTGTTTTCAAAGTTGACACAGAGGTAACTGAAAATTCTTTGATTGAGGTGGTCCATTCCTTTCCATTTTTGAAAACGTCAGCCATACCTGTCATTGTTAAAATTTCACCGCTAACAACTGTTTTGTACGTGGTCAAATATTGCGTTGCTTCAGGTTGTATGATAGAAGTTTGAGTCACAATTTCATTATTGGAATTCTTGGTGATTTTTATAATTGCTGCTTGTAATTCATACTCACCATTTGCATTTGTAGCGTAAACATCAGTTGAGTATTGGAAATCAACAAAGCTAGTGACTTTTTCTGTCATTGTATACCAACCGTAACCATTTGGATCCTCACCAACCTCGATAATTTCGGTCTTATAAACTTCATTTAAATTCTCATCGAAGGTCTGATAAATTGTGGTATATATCGTTGGTGTTTTATTTTCAGTGTTGACATCAAGCAAAGAATGAATGTATTGACTTTCACCGTAATATTTCACAACGGCACTTCCTTCAGTTTGGTACGATGAACCGTTTTCTTCATCATAAGTTGTGTAAAGAAACGGAACCACAGTAGTCTTGAAAATACTCACAGGCTCAGAGACCGTCGTCCATTGCTTCAATTCATTCGTTTTCACGTCGACTACTACCGACTGCCAGTATGTGCTTGATTCCATGCTTGTTAACAAAGATGTGAAATATTTCGTAGACGTCGGCCTTTCATATTTCATACTTTCAGAAATCCAAGAGCCATCTGCATTAGTTTTGACTGCAACTACTGCTACTCCTTGAGTGAAATATCCACCCTCAAGAAATCTGGTAAAACTTGTCGTGTAAACAACAGAACTAGGCGGAGCATATTTTGAAGTGGTGGTAATAAGTCTACCATTGGAATTAATCGTAGCCATAATAATATCGGTGTTTGTTTGAGTGATTCTCAATGTACCGGATGTTATGGTCGTAGTACGTATTCTTGACAGAATGGCTGGCGGCCTTGATGTAAGGGTAACCCATTTCCGACTTCTGTCAGTTGTTACTATTTCAAAATCACCAGCTCTGTTTACAAACGCAACTGGATTCATCATTGGGATTTGCTCAATTGGCTTGCAAGGTTTGCACGAGGTTGCTTGATTCGAACCGCTAGGTGCTTCATTTGCATATTTAACGCAATTTTTCGTATATCCCAAACCGTCATCAACTTTGAAATGCTCCTGTTTATAACCTCTGCCAATATTGAAGTATCTTTCATTACCCACAAGGGAACTAGATATTAATGTCAAGATACCAGTTGCTGAATCATATCTAAACGCGTTATTTCCTTTACCCAGCCAATCTATTCCCAAAAATTGTTTTTCTTGCCCTGCCAATGTTTGAGTTAGGCAAATGGAATTTTCAGAACCAAACCCAGCTACTCTAATAGCCAGGGATTTCTTCAAATGTGAAACAATAAGCTTTGACGACAGGCGTCTCATGTAAACTGTCTGTTCTCCAAACGTATGCCACTGATCATCTTCCAAAACCGAATTTTGATGCAAGACAAAACACCCCTTTCCATCTACCTTTACAGTTTGTTTATACCATGAATTATAAAAACACATTGAACCTTGATTACTCATTTTCATCGCCTCAATTTTCACTTTCGATTTAGTTTCTGACTCTTGCAGAAATAAGATAACTCCAGTATTTTTCATTTCAACGAAGTTGAATGCTATACTACCGTCTTCATTACCACCGCTGAGGAACTGCATATTTCCGCTATTGGTCAACCCCAAGGCGTTGATCGAAAATGTATGGGGACCGGTTGATCTTGAGGAGTCAACAACAAAATCACCCAGGTTCTTAATATCTCTAAACGGCCCCAAAAAATTAAAATTTAGTGCCAATTCATCATTTTTGGCGGCAACATAAAACCCACTGTTCTGTTTTATATTCAAGCCGCCAACAATCAATACAAAATTGTTATCTATGATTGACCATCGTGCATTATTTTGAATATTTACAGGACCAACACCAAGTTTGAATGGTCCACGATCAACTTTGTCTCTATTAATATCGATCGCTAAGCACAACAGCAAAAATAGAATTATAGGTAGCATAAACATCAAACTAGTGCTAATGCCAATTATAATGACTTCATCATCTTTATATCATCTGGAAACTAAATTAGTTGTAGTACTTTTTTTTTTTTCAGGTAGGATTATAATAATTAAAATTATAACTGAATTATTTGCAACCTGAACAATATTATTATTTAGGAACATTGGCATCACAATTATTAAATGATCTTTTTAGTCACAATTCTTGCAGTTTATGTAACCGAATGATTTTCAATCCGAACTGAATTAAAAATATTATCTAATTTTAAATCATCGAAGGTTTTTTAAAAAAAACCCCGATAATTTATTATATTTTTGTAGACTCAGCTTCCTCGGCAAACAGAGTTATCAAAATGTCTTTCGAACTAGTATGATTTATCTACAAATCATAGAAATAATACACGTTATATATTTGAAAAGTTATATTATTTAATACCATGCTCCTCTATCTTGATAACCGTATTGAGGATATTGTTGATACCCACCGTATTGTGGCATTATTGGCTGCTGAGGTAATGGTTGTTGTTGATGACCAGAACCTTGGCTGCTTGACTGTTGCTGGGAATCGTTTGATTCAGAAGCAGACGAAGATTGACCGTTTGATTGTTGCTGAGGTTGCTGAGGTTGCTGAGGTTGTTGAAATTGTTGTTGAGGATATGTATAACCTGGATATCTTGTACTAAACTGACTTGGGTTATAATATTGTTGTTGAGCAGCAGCATTGAAACCGTTTGAAGATGCACCTGACAACACTTGATGTTGTTGCGATTGCTGTTGTTGCTGTTGTTGTGGTTGAGTTTGTTGTTGAGTTTGTTGTTGGGGATGTGGTTGTTGGTTTTGTTGCTGTGGAGTACCAGTTGCAGCAACACCAGTATTGAATCCGGTTGAACCCAAATTGCCGGCAGAATTGAAGTATGGGTTATTGTAATAACCGTAATAGTATGGATAAGCAAATGGAGTTGGGATTTGTTGTTGTTGCTGTTGTTGCTGTGCTTGTTGAGCAGCTAAAACGGCAGCTTGTTGTTGTTGCAAACTACTTTGGTTAGTGATTGGACTTTGAGTAGAATCAGCAGAACCAGTGGCTTGCTGAGAATATTGTGAATAACCCCCAGCGGAAGTGGCTGCATGGTTTGCAGCTGGCGAGGCAATATTTCCAAAAGCAGCAGCTGCAGCAGCAGCTTGTTGTGAGTAACCACTGTAGTCGTAACCTGGGTAACCACCAAATTGAGCACCTGGTTGAGCAGCAGTTTGTTGATATTGTCCGTAGTAATCGTATTGCTGTTGTTGAGGCTGTTGCTTCGCGTTGTATTGACTAGGTTGTTGTTGCTGCTGTTGCTGTGGTTGAGGTTGTTGTTGCTGATATCTAGGTTGTTGATTGTATAATCCGTATCTTTGTTGTTCAACTTGTTGTGGCTGTTGTTGTGGTTGAGATTGTGACTGTTGTGGTTGAGCTTGAGGTTGTTGAGGTTGTTGTGATTGTTGTGGAAGTGATTGTTCTTTTGGCTGGTCTGGTTGTTGTTGTTCTTGTTTTTGTTCTTCTTCACCTAACGACAATGAACCAAAAGAAATTCCTACCGAGTTAATTTGTTCTTGATTTGGCAAAACAACTTGTGGTTGAGCTACAGCAGCCTCTTCAACCGAGTGCTGCACTTCAATGTTTTCTTCAACAACTGGTTGTTCCTCTATTTGTTGTTTTGATTGATCTTCCTCTACTTCGGGTGCTATTTTCGACTCTGCTGGTAACTCCTCTTGTGGTTTGGTTTCTTTTACTTTTTCTGCTTGTTTTTCTTCTTTGGCTGCTTCTTCATTCTTGATGACTTGGCTTATTGCTGCTGCCCAACTGTTTGAACCTACTGGAACAATAGAATCTTTCAACACGGCTTCTTTGTCTTCAGCTGCTGGTTTTTGCTCCAGTTCTTTTCTTTTTGGTTTAGATTCGACTTTTTTGGTGTCTCGCTCTTTCTTCTTTGGCTGATCTTCTCTTGCTAGTTTCTCTTTCTTCGAAACCACATTTTTCTTTGATTTGTTAAATGGGGTAGCTTTTTGAATTGGCTCTTCTTCCTTGACCTCCTTTTTCTTTTTCTCCTTTTTTATTGGTTCCCAGCGTGATACCTTATTATTGACAATCAAATCGATTACTACTTCAACATTATAATTACTCTCTTTATACAAGTTTTCTAAATCTTCTAGTTGCCAATCTGGGAACATTTCTTGTAAATTAGCTAGTTCTAGGGATTCATTATTCCCATTTGTACTGTTATTATTATTACTGCCGAACCTCTTCGATTGATTCTTATAACTAATATTCTTTTTATTTGACATGTTCTATATTAGTATCAAATTTTTAATTATTTTTATATTGACTTTTTTTTTATTTTATTTTTTTTTTTCAATGATTGAAAAAAGTATTTTCGTTGTTGAATGATTTTTTTTTTTATTTTTTTTTGTCATATTTTTTAGTGTAGAGTTTATCAATTTCAATCGAATAAAGAGTGAGTATATATTAGTGAATTATAAAACTTTGATCAAAGTTTCGGATTGTTTTTCTTGATTGTTTATCATTGGATCTATTACATGGACCACTGTGTCATTAAATAAAGTGTAAATGATATCTTTCAAATCATCACCAGTTTGTTTGAAATCGGGATACGAGTTCACTTCTAGTAAATTCACTGTGTAATCCAGGTTTATGATAAAATCGACCCCAAAAATCTCTATACTATTTTTCAACGGTTGAAAATTAATTTTATCAACAGTTGAAGCTGCTTTAAAAACATCTGATGTAATATCACAAATTTGTTTAAAAACGTTTTGTTTATTTTCCAATTGTGGCATATCCCAAAATGACTTGACTAAAGGAGTTGCATCTTTCTGTAAACAAGTGTTTGTTAAGTGACCATTCATTTTTATTTCACCTTCTTGTTCCTGTGGGATTGAATATGCTTCATCTGAAAACAAACAGAGAATATTTTTGTAAACATAAACATTTAGATCACCTTGACAAACGACATAAACTCTAAAATGAAATTTCTTGTTTCCATATTCAGATAATAACAATGGGTCCGCCTTGTATTCTTGAACAATAAAATGTCTTAATTGAGAAACTATAACGCCGTTTGACTCCTCTTCCTCATCTTCCTCTAGCTCGAATGAATTGAAAATGTCTTGTAACTGATCGATTGTTTTAAAAATTCGAATGCCTTGACCTTTATCACTCATACTAGGTTTTAAAATCCAAAGTTTCTCGTTCTTATTAATTTCATCTCTTAGCTCATAGCACTCATCCAAAGCGTCATCTAAAAACTCGGCATAGTCAACCTCTAATTGATACGTTTCTGGAACTGCCACTTTTAAGATACTATTTGGGTTTTTTGCAACGTAGTGATGAATAGTGTTGGACAAATAATGCTTTCGAATTAAAGCTTTTCTATAAATGTATGATGGAATATAGTAATTTTCATTTGCTACAGAATCGAAATCTATATTCTCATATTCACAATAATGAAATACTTTGCTGTTTGATTCAATTATAGATTTGTCATCAGTAATTGCATAACCCAATTTTTCAAACGGTTTCACTAAAGGTTCATAAATGTACGATTCTTTGGGTATATCAATCAAGAAATAATTATCATTTAAATTGATTTCACCAATCAATGGTTCAACAAAATTGAATGACGCCTTCAATGGCGTGACACTGATTTGTTCATTCAATAGTACTCTTGAATCAGTATGTGCATGATCAGCTAATCCATCTTTATAAACTTTTTTGAAATCAGGGGTCCACTGAAATTGCAAGGTTCCTGACTCAGTTATCTCCGGGGTATATATTGATTGCCAGTCATTTTGTAAAATAGGTGCATAATGGACCTTTGTATCGTTTGATAATGATTCAACCAACGGAACGTTTATCGAGAACAAGTCTATGGTCGATGATTCAAGTAGTATAGGGTACAACTTCTTAACCAATCTTAACAGCAATTCACTGGCTTTTTTCAAAATATGATAATCATGATTCAAATTGTTGAATGCATAACTAATAGCAATTGCTTTAACATTATGAGTCACGGCTTCCATTGCAGCACCAACAGTTCCACTTGCTAATATGTATAAATTACTCGAATTTTTACCAAAGTTTGGACCACTAATGACCAAATCTATAGGGACGGATTCATTCAAGTGATGGATTCCAATATCTGAGCATGCGGCCGGTGTTGAATTGATTAAATTCCATTCCTGATAAGACTTATCGTTTTTATATTTCAATTGAGGAGTTTCAAACGGACCAAGAAATGAATTAATTTGATTTGAATTCTCAAGCGTGGATATTTTTGTATAGATATATTTTATTGATAATAATTTCCCTGCAAAATGCGCTTTACCAATCCAAGATCTCTGTTGGTCAGGAACAACAATAGTCAACTTCCAATCAGTTTTCAACAATATCTCATCCACCAAATATTTGAAATAGGGACAAACTTTATCATTCAAAGGACCATCATCATTTGTTAATAATACGTGCATTCCTTAGCAAAGACAATAAAAAAATAAATAAAAAAAAAAAAAGAGAAAAAGACTGAAAATAAATTTTTACAACCAAAAAAGCATTCTATATCATGTCCGTGTTCCTTGGTCATTCCGCTCAGTTTTCGCAAGCGACGGTTGACCCTGAAAAGATCAAGTTGGCAGAAGTGCAGTTTTCAGCAATGTCGTTCACATTTAATAAGTTGTTGAGGAGGTGCGAGGCAAAATGTTTAGTACATCACTATGCAGAAGGTGAATTGACCAAAGGTGAATCAGAATGTATAGATAGATGTGTGTCAAAATACGTGAAAGCCAACCTAGTAGTGGGTGAACATTTTCAGAAAAGAAGACTAGATCCTTTTAATAATATGCCTGAATATCAACATATTAGAAACAAACTTCAGAATTGAACCTGTACATATATACACACATAGAACACAAACTTCTTACTTAAAATATATTATCAACTATAACAGTTATTTACAATTGATCTTTGGTGTGGAAAACATCCAAAGCTTCGGATATTCTTTTGCTCATAGTTTTTTCACCTTCTCTAACCCAAACTCTTGGATCAAAGTATTTTTTATTTGGTTTGTCTTCACCATCTGGGTTACCAACTGGTGTGTTAAGATATTCGATTTTCTTGGTAATGTAATCTCTGATACCAGTCAAGTAAGCATATTGACAGTCAGTATCCAAGTTGACTTTAACAACACCGTTTTTGATAGCGGTATCAAATTCTTGTTGTGATGAACCTGAACCACCGTGGAAAACCAAGTACAATGGGTGTTTAGCGTCGGTACCAATTTGTTTTTTAGCGTACAATTGATGATCACCCAAGATTTCTGGTTTCAATTGAACGTTACCTGGTTTGTAAACACCATGGACGTTACCAAAAGCAGCAGCAATTGAAAAGTTTGGACTGATTTTGTGCAATGCTTCGTAAACAGCAAAAACGGTTTCTGGTAAAGTATAAAGTGATTCTTTTTGAACGTGTTCATTGTTGACACCGTCTTCTTCACCACCAGTGATACCGATTTCCATTTCTAACCATTGGCCAATTTTAGCCATTCTTTCAAAGTATTTAGCACAAGTAGCAATGTTTTCGTCGTCAGTTTCTTCGGATAAATCTAACATATGACTTGAGAACAATGGTTCACCAGTTTCTTTGTAGAATTTTTCGTCGGCTTCCAACATACCATCGAACCATGGCAACAATTTTTTAGCACAATGATCAGTGTGCAAAACAACTGGAATACCGTAAGCAGGAGCAATAGCTCTGATGTAGTGGGCAGCAGCAATTGCACCAGCAATTGAAGCTTCTTGGTTTTTGTTGTCAACACCTTTACCAGCAAAGTAAGCTGCACCACCTTGGGAAGTTTGTAAAATAATTGGAGCTTTGTTGTCTCTAGCAGCTTCTAAAGCAGCAACAACAGTGGAACTTGAGGTAACATTTATAGCTGGAATAGCGAATCCTTTTTCTTGAGCATAGTCAAATAAATCTTTAACATCTTTACCGTAGATGACACCTGATTTCTTTAAGACGGCTGGAGCTGGCATTTCAATTGTTTCTATTGATTTGATAAAAATTAAATAAATAAATTAATGAAAAGAGAATATAAAATTGAGAAAAAATTGGTTAACTTTCTTTTATATATAAATAGAGAAATATAATCAACAGTTTTTTCTTCACATTATATTTTTATTTTTATTTTTATTTTTTTTTTTTTATTTTTATTTTTTTTGTTGCTGCATTTTCAGCGACAGTCAGACAGACAGGCAAACATCACTGGGTGGGTGATTGTTGAAAATACAAAAAAAAAAAAAAAATACACCACCACGCGCTCGCCCCGCTACTCACACACTTACACACTCACCCACCACCTGTAAAGCTTAAAATTGTAATCGCCTTAAGCAATGATTGTTGCAACGATATTTATCTCCAATCTGAATCTCCGTCAGCAAGAAACGTTGGTACTTTTTGTCAATTGTCAATTGGTATCTACACACTCAAAATTAGTGAGATTCACAATAGGAAGCCAAACCTGAAAAAACATTAATGTGCAGGTAAAAGTGTCGAGACGAACAAAACAGAAAAAAGTCCGCAAAGCATCACTCCGTCTTTAATCTTCTTTTTTCCTACAATCCTGATGTCATGATACATTCAGTATGATTCATCAATTTCACAAATACAACGCAATACTATTACATAGCAGTTTGTTCATCAATTGTTAATAAATCGTAGTTATAATTGTTCTAATTGTTGCTTTCATTCATGTTTATAAATTTATCCTTGTTAATTCTCGAGATTAGTAAATATTGACAATAATTGATTTCACTCCGTTAGTCCATGTTCCTAATATCGCCGGGTGAGATCCAACCATGAAATCACATGATCTGCTTCACCTGTTTTTTTTTTTTTTTAATTATTTTATTTATTTTTTTTTATTTTTTTTTTTTTTTTTAATCTTTATAATTTTTCGATTGATTTTGACGTTTAAGGTGATGTTTATTACATCATGAGCCTCTTGAAATCAATAAATAACTTGAATTATTATCAATTTGATATCAATAATCAACAGGAATTTAAGCAAATTTCTCAATTAATCAGTATTCATCTTTCGGAGCCTTATTCCATTTATGTTTATTGGTATTTTTTAAACAATTGGCCTGAATATTGCTTCATAGTTAAAGATGAGCTGAACAATAATATCATTGGTGTCATTATTTCAAAAATCGAGTTGCATAGACAGGTTAGAAATAGAGGTTACATTGGAATGTTGGTTATTGATCCCCAATATAGGAAACAGGGAATCGCTAAGAATTTAGTTAAATTGACAATAGATTTGATGATCAAGTCTGAAGTTGACGAAATTATGTTGGAAACTGAAGTCAATAACATTGGTGCGTTGAAATTGTATGAAAGTTTTGGATTTTTGAAAACAAAAAGATTATACCGTTATTATTTAAACACTCATGATGCGTATAGATTGATTTTACCAACAACCGATAAATCTCATAAAAGGATAGCGTTTTTGCCTTTGTTACAAGAAAATTGAAGGAGCCAAAGGAAACCAAATTATTATTACGTATCTTTTGTGTTTGTTTCTTTAGTTGATTGACTCAATAATTCAGATACATTGAGCAAGTTGAGGAGTTCAAGAAGACTTTTCCGGTTGAGTTGCTTGATGGACCTTGATCCGTAGTCAATCTTGCAGCTTGCAATGATTTTATATGTCGTACTACAAAATCAGGAAATGGTTGATATACAACAACTCCAATTAGCTAGAACTATAGAATAGATAAATCAAGTTTATCACAATTGTGAATTTATAATAGATTGGTCCAGATAACAAGACTGAAAAAGTTTGCAATTAATCAAACTGATATCCAAGGAACTAGTTTAGAAATAAATCTCACAAAGAACTTGTTTTAAACATAACATTGGTTTTACTTTCTCAATTTAATGTCAAAAAAGTTTGTGTCGAAGATGATTATGCGACTTTAAGAACGTACACGAGTCACGTAAAGTACTCTTTTTTTTTTTTGTTGATTTATTGGTAACGCGTAAGAAATAATTTCAAACTTTTTTTTTTTTTTCAACTAGTAGTACCTATTTCTTTTCGATAATATGTTAGAAGGTAAGTTTGACGAAAGTGCTTTATTAAAGAAAATTGTTGAGTCAATTAAAGATTGTGTGAAATTGTGTAATTTCAATTGTACCGAACATGGTATTACAGTACAAGCAGTTGATGATTCAAGAGTTTTATTAGTCAGTTTATTGGTTGGACAAACTGCATTCACTGAATATAGATGTGATAGAGACATCACATTGGGTATCGATTTAGACAGTTTTAGCAAGATTATAAAGTGTGGTAACAATGAAGACTATTTGACCATATTAGCTGAAGACTCCCCAGATTCAGTAATGACCATTTTCGAAGACCGTAAGAAAGAAAGAATATCAGAGTACAGTCTCAAATTGATGAACATCGATTCCGAATTTTTAAAAATTGATGACATGGACTACGACACTGTTATAACTATGCCAAGCAGTGAATTTTCAAAAATAGTTAGAGATTTAAAGAATTTGAGTGAATCATTGAATATCATAGTCACAAAAGACAGTGTAAAATTCTCAAGTGAAGGTGACACAGGTTCAGGATCGGTTATTTTGAAACCTTATAATGATTTAGAAAAGCCAGATGAAAGTATCAATGTTCATTTAGATAATCCTGTTGATTTAACATTCGGTTCGAAATATTTAAGTGATATAATCAAAGCTTCGACTTTATCAAATCAAATTACCATAAAGTTGGCAGATAAGACTCCAGCATTGTTTGAATTTAAATTGGATGCCGGTGGTTATTTGAGATTCTACTTGGCACCAAAATTCGACGATGATGAATAAACTAATTGAAATGTATAATATTTAAGAGGATTTTTTGTCGTACATTTCTTTCCCCCACTTATATAGGTTGCTTTTTAATCTATTAGCTCTGATCAATCCACTTCTTAGGTTAGTTAAATTTTTGATATACTCGTGTTGTCTTTGAATACTAACTTGCAAATAATTGACCAACTCTTCTTTTACGCCATCGTCTTTATTTTGTATATTCTTTTGGTGTTGTTCATATTTCTTCAAGGCCTTAGGCAAGGCGAAAAATGGATCTGAAACATCATCATCATCATCGTCATCAGAAGACGAAACATTTTCGGTTTTCTTTCTTTCGTCATTTAACTTGTGATCGTATTCTTTTAAGCCCAAATTTTCCTCTAGTAAATAAAACCAATCTTCACCATTCAAAACCTGTAATAGTTTATTCAACCAATTTAAGTTTACTTGCTCGACCTCAATCAAATCAATTAAATCCATGCTTAATTTGGATAGTGTTTGTGATTTGTAAGTTTTTGAAATCGCTGGATGAGATATTAACTCAGATGGATGCGTTATTGGCGATAATAAATCGGCAAGTTTTGTCTTTTTGAATACCTGATAATCGAATTCGTCATCATCATCTTCTTCTCCATCGAATTCGTCTTCAGCTCTATCGTCGTCGTCGTCCAGTGAATCCTCACCTCGATTTCGTTTCTTTCGTGTACCCTCGTTATTTACTGACTCGTTAGTTAGCACAGTATATTTTTTATTGTTGTATGTAGCTAAACTTGACTCATGGAAAGCCGGTTCAGTCAGAGTCATCAATTTGCATCCTCTGTTGAACACTGGTAAAGACTCATTGTCCAATGAGCTATCATCTTCTTTCTGTTGATTCGTTTTCGGATTCGACCTGTGTAATGCTTCTGTGAATTGAGATATAATCTCTAACGACGTCGAGTCTAACATTGATGCTATGAGATACAACAAAAAAAGCAGGGAAAAAGAAAAAAATAAAAATAAAATAAATCTAGATAAACATTGGGTATGAGCTGTTAGCACTGTGGTTCAGTAACATCAACTACCTGCTAAACAACTGTTTGATTGTTTTCGTGAGCATCTCAGTCTTGGTTCAGATGTGGACCATGGTTTATCAGAGAGCTTGTAAATACTTGTTTTCTTTGCCTTTCGAATGGACTCCCGGCAGCAACCACAAAACCCCTCTACCTAGAACCAATGTCTATGTCACAGTTCCACAATAATTCTCGTTGAGTAAATATGTGTATGAAAATTTTATTGTGTTGTGGATCGTTGGTTGGTTGGTTGGTTCCCCATAAAACCAACTTTATCACCTTGTTTTACTTTTTTTTATCTAGTATAATTTCTAGTGGCAACGAAAATGTCCGACATATCTTACTTGTCAGTCTATAATTCACACGATGGGACATGCGTGAAAGTGCCCAAGCCTATCAGATTCCATCATTTGAATGAGCTCAAGAATTATCTCGGTCAAACATTTACAATTGATCTAGATAATTTGTTCATCCTAACGTCATTCGGCTTAAAGTTGAATTTCAATATTATCAACGAATTGAACGAAATATTTGTTTATAATAAGCGGTTGTTTGTCAAGGATGCCGACCGTAATATATCAAATGATTCAACCATGATCCCTAAACCTAAAAAATCGTCATTTACGGATAATATGAATTTGAAATTAAACCTCACCAACAATCTAAATATCAATAAAAACTGGTCACGGAATATATGCCAGGAATGCATAAAAGTTGAATCACAATGTAAGGAGTTGATCAAGGTTATAAACGTCATTTTCAAGTCGTTAAGTACCATATTTCAATTTTTAACCAATTTCATACAAGACGTGAGCAAAAACTTTACCAGTTATTACAATCACATCAAATTAATAAGTTATAAGACGTTGCATAAAACATGGGTCGAGAACTACAAAAAGTTGCAGCAATTTCCCATTTTATCAATTGATAATAAATCGATCAAGTTGAGTCAATATTTGCAAGAATCACAATTGAAAGAATACTCACTGTTTATAAGTGCGAATTTACCCAGACTAATGGGTGTATTCAATTCTTTGAATGATGTCGTGAATGCGGTCAATGCCGATAAGTTCAAGATTGATTCGTTGATTGAAAAGCTTCGAAACGAATCGATTCAGAAATTCAAAAACATCAACTTATCTCAGCTTGTCAATAGTGTAACTGCAAAACTGAATAAGCTATTGGCTTCGGATGTGTCGACGATTCATTCCTTAACTTCGATTGAGTTGTATAATGACGCAGTTGAAATGTATAATTATTATACTGATTTGGTCAAGTTCAAGCAGAATTTGATCAATCAGTCATTCCATATATTCAGTTCTATTGCTGAATTACAGATGAAGATGGTTGGTCAGAAGAATGAATTCAAAAAGCTGGTCGACCAGGATGAAACTATTTTGAAGATCAAGAAGTATGAAGATTACTTGTCATTGACAATTGATTTACCATTAATATTTGGGTTTTTGTTAGTTGAGAAGCGTAGGCAGTTTGAATGGTTTGATTTCTATTCGAAAGGCATTGTTAACAACGTTAGTGAGCAATTATCAACAATTATTGAGCACGAACGATTGTTTCGAAATGTTTGGACAAAAAGGTTTGGTGTTTTTATGACTTTTTTGAACGAGCCAATCAATTTATCGTTGCCAAACATAGATGTGACATTTATCGGTAACAAGCAGAATTTTTCATCAAACATGAAAATCGAGCGTAAAGATATAGAAAACTATATTCAATTATTAGCTAATGTGAATGAAGGGTTTTCTAAACTTATCGATAAGAACTATAAAGATTTGATCAAATCAACAAATAACATGAAAATATTAACCAAGCGAATCACGTCGTTGAGTACCTTAACCGAGCAAGAATTGGAAAATTCTACAAATGAACTAAACTTGATATCTAATCTACAAAAACACATAAATAGATTAGAGTATCTATTGCATCAGCAGGAGATGAAAAAGCTTTCTAGTTGGCCACCGGTGTTGAAATTAGACAATGATCCCACCAAATTATTGAACAAGAAACCCAGCAATAGCCGAACGTTATCGACAAGTTCGCAAGTTTTGGATGCCTCCATCATTGATAAACATATCGATAACATCAAATTGAAGAAGGAGAATGAACAAACCAGAAATCAGATGGAAACCCAACAGAAGGAAATTGAAAGCTTGAGGTCACAGATGAACAGTGAAAAGGAGAAAATAAAAACCGAAAATACAAAGTTGAAAAGAGACATTGATGAGTTGCAACAAAAACATCAAGGCGAGATAGTTGCAAAGTCAGACCAAATTAACAGATTAGAGCTTGAATTGCAAAAATTGAGAGCAGAAAATGACGAGATCAAGACAAAAGCAAGTGAGGTTGAATACCAAAATAATCAATTACTGAGTAGTCAGAAACAGCTTCGTACTGAATTTGAGTCGGAAATTCGTAAAATTAAAACTCAAAACATTAATGACTACAGCCAAATTTTAAAATGTATGGGACTCCTATTAGTTTCCGAGGATGGAAGCTATAAGATCAAGCGTGTGAAAGGGCTCAAGAAAAAGCCAAAGAATCACGACAATAGCCACGAAGACGACGAGTCAATGACTCAAATATTGAACGAGGAAGATATACCACCAGAGTTATATAATCATGAGTTTTTCTATAACGCAATCAACAAACGGTTCCAAGACGTTGAGAACTTTGCCAAGCAACAAATGAAGGAAAACAAAAAGTTGAAGGATATTGTAAATCGAATCTAATGGTAAAATAAATACGAGATACTCTCACCGTTGTGTAGTCTTCTTATAGATTCAGCTAGAGTTGGGCTTATATCCAACATTTCAATTTTAGAGCATTGTTGTAACTTGTCCTTCACTGGCAATGAGTTTGTACAAATGACCTTATCCAATTTCGAGTTGTTCAACTTCTCAATTGCGTTTCCACTGAAGATGCCGTGTGTTATTATGCATACAACTTTGTTTGCGTTGTTTTCCAACAATATCTCTGCTGCCTTGCACAAGGTCCCACAGGTATCGGCTATGTCGTCGATCAAGATTGCTATCTTATCGTTCACGTCACCCACCAAGACCATTTTGCTTACTTCGTTTGCCTTTTGACGTTCTTTGTGGATCAACGCAAACTGAACGTCTAACTTGTCAGCTATACCGGCAACACGCTTGGCTCCACCGGCATCGGGACTGACGATGATGATGTCCTTGCGCGAGTAATTCTCCTTGATGTACCTCAACACTATTGGTTCGGCATATAGATTGTCAACGGGAATCCTGAAGAACCCTTGTATCTGACTCGCATGCAAGTCCATGGTGATGATGTGGTTGCACCCGGCAACTTGCAATAGGTTTGCAATTAGCTTGGCTGTTATTGGAGCCCTGCTCTTATCTTTCTTGTCTTGTCTTGCATAGGGGAAGTTTGGTATAACTGCGGTAATACGTCTTGCGGACGCAACCTTGCATGCGTTGATCATCAAAAGTAACTCCATCAAGTAGTCATTTATCTTATCCGAGTCACACCCTGTTTGAACTATGTATACGTCCTCATCACGCACTGATTCTCCAATTGCAACTGCTGTCTCTTGGTTTGTATATTGGAAGGCGCCAACTCTGGCACACTTGATACCTAGCTGGCTGGAAATACGCTCACACAACTCAACATGAGAGTTTCCTGCTATCAATTTGATACTGTTTTGTGACCTGCCATGCATTGTGATGGATTTGACTTGGTATTTTTTTTTTAATGAGGATAATAGCTACCATGTGGCCGAATCTGGGCCAACATGAATCAGAGAGCATAGAATACACAGGGTCACCACTCACCCATTTCTGTGACTTTAGTTTGAAATGACATCAAAGCATAAATGATCTAGGCTAGAGAGAAGTCATAATGCTGACAGAAGAAGAACAAACCAAACTTAATTTTACAAATGATACTTGATTGATCACAATTTATTTTTCTGACTTTCTCTATCTAAAATATACTTTGCTTCACGTTGACCCGAGAACCAGCCGCCGTGAGCACAACCATTACTTGATCCGTCTATGGTTTCAGCCCCGGCAAATCTAATGTTTCCGCATCCAGCAACAAAAGGCTCAATGATACTTTTCGGGTCAATCGTATTTAGTAACGTTGCCGCATAGGCACCTCTGATCAACTTGTCACTGTTCCATGTTGTATTGAAAATCTGAGTTGGATTTTTCACAGCTGCATTTGCAATTTTCGAAATCAAAGGCTTGAACAACGTCCATATTTCGTCCTTGTGTAAATGCTCAATATGTTTGGATAATGGGTTTTGAGTCAATGCAATCAACGATGGTTTATTGTTTAACGCTTGATAATTGATCAAGATCGTCGGAAATGACCACGGACTAAAGTCGGATTGGCTTTTGTTTGCATCAGCAAGTATATAAAACCTCTCGACATCATCGGGCCAAAAACACGAGTCAAATTCGAATACAACCTTACCCAAGGAGCCATATTGGCACGACGACAATACGTTACCAATAGACTTTGGAATCTCAGGTACCCATTTCGTGTAGTAGGGATCTGACTCATCAGTGATGGCGAGTAATGTTTGTGGGATCGTTGAAATTACATAATTACAAGTATATCTTTGACCATTGGTACAAGTGATTACAATCTCTTTGTTTGAATAATCAATCTCACTGACGTGACTCAGCAACTTGATATTGTTCTCCACAAACGATGGCGGTAACTCCTTTAGTTCATTGTTGAACACATTTTTATACCCATCTAGGACAAATATATTTCTACCCAAGTGGTCGTCGCCACCTGCAAATGTATATTTTCCAGATAAGTTCTCCCAGCTGTCTCCATGCCATAATTCAGCCCATAAACGTACAACTTCCACGCTCAATTGCTGTTGCTGTTCAGTTAACCTAGACTTGTACTTCTCGATATACTCATAGCACAAGTCTTTCAATGACATATCCTTTTTGTCTGGGTCCTCGTATACGAGATTGAAATACGTCATCAATTCACCAACCACGGCCTCAAATCGCCAACTCTCAATGTGATCAAGCTTGGAGTTGAGGTATTGGTATTTCCCGTCGTCAAAGTAGTATTTGCTAGACCTATTTGCTACTGCTTTCTCGAACAATGGATTTTTTAAGCCATCGTGGAACCATGACGCACCCAAATCGTAGTGCTTACCATTGGATTCGACTGTATGTAGCCTTCCACCTAATCGATCCCTACTCTCCAACACCAATGTATCACGTATACCACCATGGTATAGGTCTATAGCAGCCTTGATTCCCGAAATGCCACCGCCAATTACAACAACCTTGTAATGCATGTTTGGTCGGGTTTCGTCCATTTGAAAAATCCCCAAATAAAGTGTTCAAGGCGCATATCCCGATTTGGTATAATTAGCGCAAGAGCGATAACAGAAAAAAAAAAATGGGCTGTTGATATTGCATAGTTTACTACTTGCTATGCAAGGTCGTTTTCTTTTAACATGCAGATATTAATTATTATATTATTCTTCTTGTATACAATTATATAAACCAACTAGTTCGCCCATGAAAGCAATATATTCTTGGATGAATGAATTGAAAACGTACCAAGTACCAAATGTAGTTTCCTTACCATGATCACCTTGATCACCAGTATCGCCAGTATCACGATGGTCATCAAACTCTTTCTCTTGCTGCTTTAAGAAAATGTACTTCAAAATATCATTAAACGTAAACGTAATAAAGTTATTGTAAATCATGATCGGGAACGATTTGATGCCATCATTCAACAACTTTGAGTCGATCAAGGATAAAAACGAAGATATTTTGAATAATTCAAATGAAGATAATACAGAGTTGGACTTTTGAGTCGAAGATGAACTCAAACTTGATTCTGAATTTGACCTTGACTTGGATTCAGTTGACAAAAAACTCAATAGATCAATTTTGAAAAACTTGTCAAATATCTCGATTTTTTCAAGGATGAACTTCATTGATATTGATTTCTGGATTTGCGAATTTAACTCTAGATCATAGTTGAAGCCTAGTAAAGTATAGACTAGATCATTTGACAACAAGTCATTCTCAAAATTAAAATTATAATTGAACAAATCCTCTGAATTATCAAGCTTGCTCGAGTGCAAAAACTGCTTAATATCCAGGCACATTAAATTCAGATGGTCTTGTTTATTTAATAGTTTGACAAACGTGATTAGCAAATCATTTAGATTCAATAACTTCTTTAAAATAATCAAGAATATAGTCGAGTTTGAAAGTAAAAAATTTTCAAAATCTTTTACATAATCATTAAAATGGTTGATCACAAAAAGTATGTTAATTCTTAGATTTTTTAGGTAGTTCATGTTTGAAGACGATTTCACCAATAATAAAAACGGCAACACTTCTACTAGAATGATGAAATATAGCTTCAAATCAATGTTGACACCAGACAAACTCTTGATCAAGTTGATCAAGTTATTTAATAATTGATCCGACGATGACAAATTATCATTGTTTAAAAACATATCCAAAATTTGCGACTTTTGAATTTTACAGCTTTGATATATTTGGTCAACGTTGGTTGAAAACCAATTTGATTCGTTTAAACTTGTAAAGTTTCCAACTGGGTATTTGTAATGAGGTTTTACAAAGGATAACTTGGGCGCGACGACGGGATTGACAAACTGTTCTTTGATTAGTTTTTTTGAGTTGCGTCTCTGTTTCTTAACCGGTACGATAAATGGATTGTTCACTTCGTTGCTGAAAATCTCATTCAACTCATTCAATTCGTGCATATCGCAAAGGTTCTTAACGTCACCGTGAACTATGTTTGGATTCCATATTACTCCCAAATAATGGTACTTACTCTCACCTCGGCTACCCAATCTTTTTATCAACAAGTTTGGATAAATCAACTTGATCAACTTTCCCAACTTACTCTGCCCAAGAATCAACTTTTGCTGCTCGAACGACGAGTTTGTTGCGCTTGGATATATGGAAATCAACTTTTGACAAATGATATAATACACTTTATATATTGATAATCTTGGAATCGAGTAGTTGACAGGATCATCTAGTTCATTGACATTGAGTTGAATAATAACATCGTATAAAATCTTTATCGCCAAAAAGCTACGTAATAATTCATGATAATTGATATTGATTGTTTTTTCGATTTGTTCATGGAACGGATTCTTGAATCTATCAAGAATTGAATTAAAAATATGCGCAATGTTAGTTTGGTTGCCGGTGATCTCGGTCTTATCTATCTTACTTTCGATTTTGACATTTGGGTTGCCGTCATTATATAATAGATTGTAAAAGTCATCCAAAGAGAACGGTGAATCAATCTTCAATAAAACATTTAATAAGAAAGTATTGATATTGGAGCCATCAACTTTAACCAATTGACTTTTCAAATCTTGTAATATGAGGTCACTGGTAGTTTGTGACTGGAGTTGTGGCCGAATTGGTAAAGGTGGATTGGATTCCAAATTGAACAAAGTCAAATGCGACGAAATAGATAAGTTGTTTCGTTGATGTTGGTGGGTAGAATGTTTCGATTGTTGGCCAGCAACAACTTCTGGATACTTGTAAGTTGAAGTTTCATGACTAATTGGTGGTGGGTAACTAAACAATGGTGGCACTTGAGCATAGTAGTTATTTATCATTAATGGCGGTGGTGCTAGTGGTGCTTGTGTCTGTGCTTGTGCCTGTGCCTGTGGAAATGATTGAGGAGTAGTTTTCTCCAGATATTGATAGATCGGGGTATATTTCGAGGACTCCAAATCATGATTTGACGCGGTACGTTTCAAAGGAGACGACTTGTGATAGCTTTGTTGGTTTTCGCTAGATGATACTTTAGATGACGAAGCTGACGATCTCATGGGTAACGGGACTGGAAACTGGTAGTCGCGTGAATAGTTCTTATAAGAAGGCGCGGTGATTGGTGGCTGGCCATCATCAACGGGTCTTGACGAATATGCAGACGGAGGAAACGTGAATGCCGGCTCATGATGCAACGTAGCCGGTGCCGACTGCGGTGCCTGCAGCCCTTGAGTTTGTGTTTGGGGAGGTTGGAAGTAATAGCCAGGGTTCAGTATTGAGGATTTCTGTCGTTTATGAGTTTTATTAGGTTGGTTATTTGACATTGAAACTTGGTGATCAATTGAAAATGCATGAATAATAAAAGATTAACTGTGATAATGACCCAAAATGTATAGAAATGAAGCTGAAACAAAGACAAACAAGAAGTAAAATGCAAGCGTGACGATTGGAATTCTCCTATATGAATATGTATTAGATTATGGTGGTAGACAACCAATGCGAAAGGAATGAATAAGGATGGTAGTAATGATGATGGTGGCAAGGGGAATATTTGTAGATATTAAGGGTTTTTAATATAGGAATCAAAAAAAAGTTTGATCTGATCTATGAAACTGATGCTACACCCAGACACACACACACACTCTGTCACTCTCTTACACACTCTCACTCTCTTTCTCACTTTCTGCAATAGTAAATAATATAATAATTTGTTCCACTGAAAATAAAAACAAACAGAAAAAAAAAAAAAAAAAAAAAAAAAAAAAAAAAAAAAAAAAAAAAAAAAAAAAAAAAAAAAAAAAAAAAAAAAAAAAAAAAAAAAAAAAAAAAAAAAAAAAAAAAAAAAAAAAAAAAAAAAAAAATAAAAAAAAAAATAAAAAAAAATAAATAAATAAATACAAATCAAGTTTTAAATGATAAAAAAAAATACTCTGTGATTCCCCTGACTATAGTTTATCTAATCTTTATTCGTATGTGTCTAAATATGTCTGCCATATCAAAATTGGTTTAGCAATATTACACCAACAGGTCGCAAGTGCTGTTTGATACACTGTAAATTTTGGTACTGACATATATCACCCATCCCACCCAACACAGCAGTGTATGCCAACAATAATGGAGACGATGTTTTTTTTTTTTGATTCTCAATTGTTTTAACGTTGTTTGTGGTGGTGCACTGCGATGCAAGTTTAAAATGTACAAATAATTACAAAACATTGACAATTTGAATCAAATTTCTTGGGTTATCTTATGATTTGAGTCTTGATTGGTAGACAATTATGACATTTAACAAGATCTAGTGCGAGATGAGGTAGAATTGTACGATCATTGAACAAAATAATAATAGACTGGCACCAGGATCCACAAGTGCTACTTGTGAGACTGACATCCCTGTTGTGTTATTTTTCACATAATCATCAATTTTCATCAACCATGTGGATGATTGTGCATCAGCAGCGAGACAATAACAGAAAAAATGACAAAACTGTAAAATTCAATAAGTGGTTATTGTCCGCATATGATTGTATTTGGGTCACCATTCGCTATTACACATATTATTACTCGTTGTGTTGTCAACTACAGATCTTATTGTTTATCAATTGTAAATTTATTATCTTTCCCTTCAATTGTCCTGAAGCTTGTAATTAGTAGTTCCAGATTAGTATTGTGTATGCGATTTTCTATAGATCAAGGATACAAACCTATGTTTCAAGTTTGAATGAATAATAAACTAACAACTAAATATAGAGGAATGTGCATAGGGAAAAAATTCCAATATAAAAATTTAAATCATAGAAAAAAAAAAAAAAAAAAAAAAAAAAAAAAAAAAAAAAAAAAAAAAAAAAAAAAAAAAAAAAAAAAAAAAAAAAAAAAATTAAAAAAACGGCGGGATATTTTTACGATTTACATTTCGCGTTTGCACCCTGACTAATTAATAATCAATCTAAATTTAAAAAAAAAAAAAAAATAAAAAAAAATAAAAAAAAAAAAAAAAAAAAAAAAAAAAAAAAAAAAAAAAAAAAAAAAAAAAAAAAATACGAATCTTGACCCATATCAGGAAGTTCCGACAAGAAACAAAAAGTCATAGATACGTCTATATAAATATCTATGTGTCTATTTGTCCATAAATTAGCTCGCTTGTTTATTCATGTATATTTACTAAAGTAAAGTCTTCACGTGTAATTGTTTCAGTCATATTACCAAATGAATTAAACTTTGGTTGGTTTTGAACAGTAACACAAAGCGAAAACTCAATAAATCACCTAATTATCCACAATAATGGTCTAGGACCTGTTTAACAGTCTAGATAGATTATCGGCATCGCCATTTTTCCTCGTGTATTTTAATGCTTCGTTTAACTTTATTTATCTATTGCACTAATCGAGTAAACTTTTCGTTATTATTATATTGAGAGACGGTTCATTACATTTTTGTCACAAAAATTTATATTCATAAAATAAATAATATAATAAAAACCAATAATAATTCTTTTTTTTGTTTACATCTTTTGCTGTTTCAATCTATAATTTAGCATTGTTCAATAAGCCTTTAACCAAGATATCTTGCATTTGGTTTGCGCTATCTACAAGGTACCATTTCAAATGGTTTGATTTCAAGCCGTTACCTCTCTTACATGAGATATGAACATGCAACCAGTCATTGTTGATCAAGTATGCTAAACCAAAACCATCATCAATGACTTGTGACCAACCCCAAGATTGGAAGTATTCTGATGGAACTTGACTTGACGAAATGTACCAAGTTTGTGAGTAGCTGAAAATTGGATCGCTGAATATTTCAGGAACTGGCTCGCCTGCTTTCAATTGTTGTTTCAAACCAAAGAAATGTCTGTCAACACCTAAACCATCACTTGCAGCCAATAAGTAATTGACGTGTTGCTTACAAGCAGCTTGGAAAGTGGCAACTTTGTCTTCAACCGAAGAGTTTGGATTGGTCCAAGTTTCAACAAATGCTTTGGATTCATTGGAAACAGTTCTACCAGTCTCGGTTCTACCTTTCAAGAATTTACGTGTGGCTGCTGATTCGTAGGTTGGTCTGATTTTACCGGTGTATTTGTAGTAAGCCAATTGCATCAACATTTGAACGTAAGCATCTGGTGAAACTTTGAATTTCTTAATCAATCCCTTACCGTAACCGTAGTGTTGGAAAATTTCTTCATCATGAGCAGCAATGGTTTGTGCAAATTTGGTTTTTGCATCTTCGATATTGGCTCTAGTAGTTGGGTTGATATCAAAGTACAACTGGTTGGCTTTGCCAAACAATGGTTTTGATGATGAAACTTCGTTGACCAACAGTTGTGGATCTTCTTGTTGGATCTTGGACAAGATAGTGTTGTTCAATTGCACAGTTGGTGTTGCGTCCATTCTTGAATGTTCACCAAGGAAACCAGAATTACCATTTGCAGAAACAAAGAATTCCAATGGTTTGTCAAACCATCTGTTTTGTCCGTCACCGTGCCAGCAGTTTTTAGATTTCTCTTCAATTGTAACTGGCAAATTATCATCCAAACAAACAACAAAACTAGAAGCAAAAATGGATTCCAATGATGCTTCATTGATTGGCGATTTGATCAATGTTTGGTAAGCACTCAAGAATTCATCTCTGTTCAAAGAAGTCAAGGCACCTAAACCAATACCTTTTTCACTTGGATCGTTTTTAATTTGTTGCAAGTATTGGTAAATTTGTCCCTTAGTCAATGGTTGCTGAGTCGACTCGTCATGGGTTGGAACCTTGTAGAAGTTATTTCTATAAATGACCAAGAAATATTTATGAGCTTGACCATCATAATGTTGAGTTACGTCCGATCCTTCGGCTGGCACTCTTGAATTGTTAAACATAAACTTGAAAGCGTTCATACAGTATGGGTTACCTTTGATGATTTCAGGATTCAAAGTTTCCTGTTGAACTTGTTCCATAAATTCGATTGTGTAATAACTGATCAATGTTGCTTTCAACAATTGATCTTGTCCAATCAAATTCCTCAAATCTTTGTGACTGAAGAAATATGAGACATATGGAACAACTGGATCTCTATATGACATATAGGCGTAATCGTCCCAATATTCAGCCAACCAGTTGTCTTTATCTTGTTTAAAGTCATTCAATCTTTGTTGCAAAACTTCACCTTGACCACCTGGCTTGATAAATTCTTGTACTTTTGCAGTAGTCTCCGCCAATTGTTGCTTATTCAAAAATGGCTCTACTGATTTCAAGTACTTTGCTGCAGTGTCTTTCAATTCAGGCACTGGCAATTTTGGCAATTGTGATTGGTACTTGAATAAATCACCTTTTGCAACTGAGGATGAAAATGGTTTTAAGATTGGCATTTTTTTAACTGATGTTTTCAATGCTTGCTGACTCAATTTAAACATTACTTGATGTACACTCCTTTACTACTTAATTCTAGAGAGTAGTAAGTAATAATAAATTGTAATATCAATTAAGAGCGGAAGAAAAGTTAACACTACACATATATATATATTCAACGAAAAAAAAAAAAAAAAAATAAAAATAAAAAATATAAAAATACAAAGGGAAAAAAAAAATAAACTGTGAAATCTGGAGTTTGGAAAACTTCGTAAAGTTAAAAAAATATACAACCAACAACAGGGGATCAGAAAGAGAATGAAGTTTTCTTCCAAATACATGCTGACGAGCGACAAGAGTGCTAGAACAATAGTAAATGAACACTGATCCATTGCTGAAAACATCAGTATTGGTGGTGCACGTATCAATAAATAAAATGGCATGTATTATTGTCCGAGTAATGAAGTAGTGGTAGTGTAAACATAATCAAATTATATGGCGACAAACAATTACATTGTCCGAGTTGAAAATATTTATGGTTTGAACTCAATGCCAATCAATACCACCGGAGTGGTGGTAACGGTGGCGTCAGCGGTGGTTTGGTATCAAATTTCAAAATGAGCTTATGATTATTTTGTGGGGGTCGATATTATATTTTTCTGTTGAACTCAAATGCACGACAATAGTGTATTATTTTGTGAATTAAACCACGGTATTTTTTTTAATTATGAAAAATTATAAACCACGGTTTTTTTTCTCGTCTATCGATTCTACTTTTTATTACCGGCTTATGTAATTTGGAATTATTCAATTGTTTGTTTAAACTCTTACTTTTCTCTATTATTGATTTAATACCCAGATGTTTGTTCAATCTGGTTTTATAATTCAAGTGAAAATTAAACTGCGTATTGCTTGATGGATTAAGCTACTAAGTTATGTTCTTGTGCAGGAGTTTTATCTAAACAAACAACTCTTCCTTTACTGGAAGTTGACCTGGTTAAACAAGTGTAACAGGTACAATGAAAAATAAATTCAAGTTTTGTTGTATGCACGTTTTTTTTTTCACTACCTACGACGTGACCAATGTCTGATTCCTGGCGGATCCATATATGTGACCAAATACAGCTACAAGTTTTACCGAGACAAAAAAAAAACATATTAAGAATCTTAGTAATAATAACAAAATCATTTTGATCAGTGTTTCCGACTGTAATTAGTGGCACACCAAGTTTCGACGAGAACTGGCGTTCAAATTGTTTAGCCGACTTATTTAAGACAAAAATCAAACGTGGACACAAAATCTATTTGACATGAATATTTGACATGAATAAAAGGTAGCATTTTTAGATTTCTCCCCACTCGTCTCGGAGTCTACAATTCTGCGCAACCAGACAAAAATTCAAAATATTTGTTATAAACAAAATTTGGTTATTATACTAGAGATACTAATTGAACTTTTTTTTAACGTATACATTAGATGAAAACTACAAAGTTATACAATAGACTCCAAAGAATTTGACACTACATTAGTTTATAGGCGTTTTTTTTTTTTTTTTGAGAACGAAACGATGGACCCAGGTTTAGTGGAAAATCGGTTTTCAGTTATCATTCAGCTATCAGGCTTGATTGATTAAAGTTAGTTTAATGTTGTTTATTTCTTCGCAATCAACAAATTCTGGAATGCATTGAAATACCTCGGATTCTACAGTTTCGTGTGTTTGAGAGACATGTTTGCCATCCTAGAGGTGTTAAATCAGCCGTATGAAGATGATTTCATTTTTTCTCCTAGTCTTGAATATTCATAGTACATATATTACATTATTCACTTATCTTTTTATAAAATGGGTTGATCCAGAAGGATACAAATGAGCATGGGGTATTTGATTGTAATATTCATTATAGACATAATCAGCAGGATACTCCGAGTTAACAATACTGTTGTACCTTGGTAATTGATCATCTGTCAACATTTTATTATGTAACCGTCTAGTTCTCAATTTTTTAATCTCACATAAAGAAATAATTACTAATACAATGATAATAACAAATACAATTGGGATCAATACACTAGCCAACGAATGAGATTGACCATTCAACCTATTTAGATGATCCATGATTTCAAGGTTGAGAAAAATTGACCCGTTTTATATATTTTGTTGCATAATTTTGCAACCAAAAAAATAAGGAAACTATAGTCAACTTTTATATTAAGTACACCAATAAATAACTAAAGATACTACCGGCAGCTAAACCAACACTTAAAAACACAGTAGTAAAGCCACCAGCTGCCTCTTTTTCATCGTCAGAATCACAATAATCTGCAACAATCATGAAAGACGAAGTACACAACTGTCCATTCGAGATGCCAAACAATAATTGTAGCAAGATGTACCACGCATCACTATCTATCATTGGAGCCTTATCAGGATTAATTTTACATGTCAAAAATAACGGTATAAACACCAATCTAGCCAACGAATAAGTGAGTAAATTTTTTGGATTTTTGATTAAAAATTTCAACTTTGGATACCCACATAATAATCTTCCCAACAAATCACCAAGATTCCATATTAAATAAATGAATGGTATGTAAATGTTCTTGTTGAAGAATCTGTTTTTGGATTCCGTGTGAGTTGACTCGACAATGGATGCAAATACGGGAAATATCAATGTGATTGAAAATGTGAAAAAAATAGTCATAACAATCAACTTTAACTTTGACCATAACTGCCCAAACGGCACAAATGCCTTTTGTTCATGAGTTGTCTCTGGTTCTTCCATCACTTCATTTAATCTTTGATAAGCAATCTTTTCTTTGTAGTGAGTCGTTAAATATAACAACCCAATACTAATAACTGAGATCAAACTGGCAGTAATGTAATATATAAAGACACCAAAGTTTCTCTCAACCTTTGAGTTCAATGAGTGCTCGCCAACTAATAATATACTTATGATCAACGCACAAGATGGCAAAACTCCAGCTATGGCCTGGCCAACCATAACCCCATTTGCATAAATACTACCCATTACGTTTGCAATCGCCATAGTTCCATTTTGTGCCAAACATGTTGCCGCAGCAGAAAGAAACACCATCAACATCAATATGAAAAAGAAAATCAAATCATTTAGGTCTATTATGAAGCTGAGTATACATGAAAATGCCATGAATATAAATATCACAAATGTTAAGGAAAATCCAACCTGCACCCTATAATTATAATTTATATTTGTCTGATTTTGTGATAGGTAATAATTATACAAAGTTGAGGTCAACGTTGAGATGGTCATCATTGTAGATGAGTAAATTTTGATAAGCTTGGGCGAATTAACAAATCTTTCACCATAATATGCCGATGCCGACAAAAAACAGTTCCATGGCCATAATAATCCAATACCAATGACTGTAAAGGTAACGTATTTCAATGTGGACAACCTTACATGATATTTGGAAAACTGAAATATTATAGGATCATGTTGAAACGAACTGAACTGAGAATCGGTTGACTCATGGTTAAAGGCCATCTCTTCAAGTTCTATACCGTTTGAAAGCGTGATGATGATGAGATAAGAGAATTGTTGAAAAACAGATAATTTCGCGTCTTATCAACAACGTGATCACCACCAAAAAAAAGTGCATCATTATAAAACCTGAAATTGATAAGCTGTAGAAAGAGTGATACGAGGATTGGCTTAAACCTTGAGTTCTGGAAGTCATCAGTCAAATTTTGACAATTTCTAAATTTTTCCATGTTTATTTGTCACTTGATCGTCGACTATTGTCAGGAGTAATGCCAATGGTTAATTTTATCGACGGTTGGATACAACTCTGCTTACTTTCTACAATGCTCATTCCACAATTGCAATGGGACACTTTTGAAATTGAATAGCTCGGTAGATTTATTTTCTGCCCTACTATCAATCGGTATGCCAAGGTTGATCAATTTTGCAACCCGGATTGGACTAGTACTTTTTTTTTTTTTTCAGTTCCGTCATTTTTTCTGTGCTGTGCAGTTTCGATTTTATTTCAAACCTATAACATTGTCCTTCCCCACCAATATATAATTAAACATCAAAATGTCTTCAATGGATACATTGGCATCGGTTGGTAAAGCTACTCTTAAAGGAATTGGACGTGGGAGTAAAGCAGTCGGAAAAGCCGGGGTAAGAACCTATAAGCAAAATGAAGCAAAGAGAAAAGGTAAAGAATATGTTGATCCTTATGCAAACGACAAAGATAAGGCCAAAGATGAAGAAGAGGTTAATCAGAGAGAGTCAAAGTATGGTCCTTATACCCCTCAGCCTCCGTTACCTTCAAAAGAACAATTACAAAGTTATCAGGCACCACCGAAAAGAAATGTGGAGACTTTTGCTGTGCCCAAGAATGGTGAAGCATCAAAATATCAAAAGCCAGCAGCTCAACATCCTCCAAATCAATATAGTCAACCACCTCAAAACCAGCCACCCCCAAATCAACCATATGGTTTACAGCCACAGCCAGGTTATGGTCAGCCAAATCCCCAACATTTGAATCAATATGGGCAACCAATTCCTCAGCAGGTGAATCAATATGGCCAACAACCACCACCACCACCTCCAAGTCAATATAACCAACCTCAACAACAAGCTCCAGCAGCAAATACGTATGGCCAACAACAACAACAACAACAGCCTGGTCAGCAGCAAGTGAACCATCAATATGGACAAGCACAAAATTTTCAACAACCTGCGTCTTTAAATCAGCCATATACACAGCAACCACAGCAACTACAACAACCACCAGTACAACCTGTCGCAAATCAATATGGTCAGTCAACGCAACAGTCATTAGCAGCTGATCAGTACGGCTATCAACAACAACACCAACAACCTAGCCATCAGCAACCGAATCAATATGGTCAACCACAAACTTACCAACAAATTCCATCTCTGAATCTGTCATATCAACAACAACAACAACAACAACCTCCACAGCCACTCCCTCAACAACAACAACAACAACAACTGTATAGTCAACAACCTTCAGCATCTTTGCCTCCTGCTCAACTGTATCAGCAACAACAACCTAGTCAACTGCAGTATGGCCAACAATTACAGGGAAACCAATTTGGTCAACAACAATCAGATCAATACGCCCAACAGCCATCTCAAGCGGGGACAAATCAATACAGTCAACCTCCACAGCAAGCTCAGTTCCAACAACCACCAGTGCAACAAACTTCCAGCAATCATGACCAAGTTCCTCCTCCATATTCGGTAGAACAAGCCGCACAGAATTCCACACCACTGTTGAATGAACAATTGAACCAACAGTTGCAAAATCAATTTTCAACGCAACCCCAATTACCACAACGATCTCCTTTAAACCCACCTTCATTACCTACTCGTAACTCCTCGGCATCTACAATCCCTCAAGTTGAAACGCTTGAACAGCCGGTACACAAGCCAGCGCCGGATCCATCATCTTTTGCGCCACCTCCCAGAAGAAATGATATTCCTGTTTATCAAAAGAGCCACACAAAACCACCACCAACACCTCAGAGATCGAATACATCACTTGCACCACAAACTTCAAATTCTTCCACTGTCGTCAGTTCACAACCTAGCACAAACGTGTCAAAAATTGATATTCATCAATTTGCGCCACCTCCAAAAATTTATCGAAAGCCAGAAGAGAGGGCGCCAGAACCAAAAAAGGACACATTGGCAAAATCAAAACCACCTGCGCCTAGAAAATTACACAGTCAAGAAGAATTACCACCCAGACCACAACGTCCAGTCGAGGAAGAAGATTATACTGCACCCCCGAAACCACCGCGTCCAGATGAAGAAGATTATACAGCTCCGCCTAAACCAAGGCGCCCACAAGAAGAAACGCCACCTCCAATGCCGCAACGTAAATCAGGAAAAAAGCCACCTCCAAAACCGACTAAAAAACCAACAACTGAGATAAGTCCTCCGCCAGCTTACATTGAAACAAATAAAGCGGAAACTAAAAGTACAGATGTATCGGATGAATTAAATAGCTTATTTCAAAAAATGAACAAGCCTGAAATCAAGGCCAAACCTGAGATCAAGGCCAAACCTGAAATCAAGGCCAAACCTGAGATAAAACCAAAGCCCGAGATCAAACCGAAGCCCACCATTGCAAAAGTTTCTTCTCCACCACCGGTACCCAAACCAAGGAATTATTCCAGATCCAAGCCCACAACCGCGCCACCATCGCCACCGTCCATAGATTTGGAACTAGGTACTCAATGGTATGCAAGAAACGATGGATCTTTACCAAAAGCTTTTGCTGGATTGAATTATCAAATGTCAGGTTCGTCCACAGGTACTCATAATACAAAAATAGTTACTGTTAGATTTAAAGATCTATCGCTTGTTTCGTATAAATTTGAGTGGAGTCATTCTCAGATTGCAGAAGTATCGATTGAAAAATTTGTTCCTTCGCCAATTATTTACAATATACCTTCTAAGCAGGAATTGATCGCAAACAGTGACAAGTTCGGCCCCTACGTTAAAAATTGGTGTATCCATAAGAAAGGTAAAACAGTGGGAAGAGGTGAATGTTGGGATTTGGCAAAAGAAGCATTGCAGTTATCATGTGGAAGTCATGCTTTTATATCTACGTATAACCATCACGGATTTCCAATTTTACAAATTCAGAATAATGGCGACGGCATTCAATTTTTAAATTCGAGTTCTCAGCTAGACGAGGTAAGGAGTGGTGATATCATACAATTTAAATCGAGTGTATTTCAAAATTCGGGAGTCACTCAAATGGTTGGCGCACCCGACCATACATCAGTGGTGATTGAAAATACCGGTGATAAGTTATTGGTTTTAGAACAAAACGTGAACAATATTAAACAAGTCGTAGAAGGGGAATATGTTTTGAAAAATTTGGTCAAGGGAGAAGTATGCGTTTATAGACCAATGCCAATAGAATGGGCAGGCTAAATAGACAGATTATAGTAATTTCACTTTATAAATAATCGTTAAGCGCTACCGTAATTTGGATTAATGGTTGAAAATCCAGTAAGTATATATTGACTAACTTACACAAAGGTTAGTTATGCCCGAGGATGTATTACAAAAGGATCAAGGTTTATCAGTTGTAGGAAAATGCTGCCGAACCTGAATTGTGTAAAAACCGAATAAATTCAATGTCAACTTCATAAGATATGACTCAGAACTATTACCTCCAAAAACGAAACTCTACGTGAACCATAATAGTAACGATCATAAACAATGTATCTTCGATACATGAATCTCGTCAATGGGAAAGGGCAAAAGAAGCTATAGAAAAATTCATCAAATACGATGTTTGGCAAACATGTAAAATCCCAAAAGGTGTAAAACCAATCCCGAAATAATAAGTATTAACCCGAAACCAAACTCCTTGAGAGAAGCATACAAGGCACGATTAGTTTGCAAAGGTTTTAAACAAATCGAAAACGTAGACTTTGACCCGACGAGAATATCAAGTCCAGTAACAGATTCAGTTACAATACGGATACTAGTAGTCGTTGCAATCACTAATCATTATTCGATAAAACACATAGATATAAAATCTGCATTCATTAATGTAAAATTGAATGAAAAAATATATGTATCTCCACCTAAGGAACTAGTGCAACCCGGCGAATGCTGGGAACTCAAAAAAGCACTCTATGGACTAAAACAATCAGGATTTGAATGGTTTGTGACATAATGTTTGATGTATTTTTCTATTTCTGCTTCTTTTGCCCTTTCCCATTGACGAAATTCATGTATCGAAGATACATGTTTATTATGAATTCGTGATCGTTACAATTATGGCTCACGACGAGTTTCGTAGTCAAACGTTGTCTTGTTCACTGTTGGTTGGACCATTTGGTTAAGCATCATATTGTATTTTATAGTAGCGTTAAGCCTCATGGGTAAGTTGCCGGGGCAGATACCGTTCTTGTGAGTAATTTTTAGATTGGTAACAACTTAATAGGTTAGAACAAAGTAAGCTTCTACTCTTTAATTGCTGGTTAGATTCAAGGAATTCATGAAGTAAAACTTGAAGCAAGTAATTAATACCTTAATAATATTCACTCAATTCAGAGTCACAATCAAACATCATCTGTATTCTTTCAATAGTGATACAAATTATCAGCGTGAATGAACTCTGACACTAACCTTGTTGGAAACAGTGGTCAAGCCATCAAAATTTCTTTCAAAATTATTTTTGCGATGTCTTGAAAAACTAAGCATCATGGAAGTTGCACCTACATTGTCTACATATCAAGATGACTCTACATTTTCTTATGATAAATACAAATCCAATGTCAATAGATCACACCTACAGTTAGAATCAGAAGATGAGTTGATTCCCGCAATAATTGAATACTATTCACTTGAAGAACTAGTCATTTATTTAAATGAAAACCCACAGTACGACAAAATAACATTACAATTTCCAGATGAATTGATCAGTGATAGCTCGTACATTGTTCAGTTTCTACAACTGAAGATGGATCGAAAGTTTTGGGTTCTTGCCGATACATCATATTCTTCATGCTGTATTGATGAAGTTGCAGCCGAACATGTACAAGCAAATTTGTTGATTCACTTTGGTGATGCATGTTTAAACGAAGTAGAAAAATTGGATTGTTGCTATATTTTTGGGAGGCCGAAATTGGATGTGGATTTAATTATAAATGAATTAAGCAAGCAAGATAAAGTCTTACTCATGGCAGATGCACCATATACATACTTATTACCAATTATAAAGAAGAAGTTGGATATTGAGATTGCCGATTTGATTCAACCAAATTCAAAGCTTATAGGGTATCAGCCGCAACCACAGAAATACCGTAAATTTAACCGATCTTTATCGGTCGAAGATACTTCTGATTATAATTTGTTTCATATAACTGTACCTAAAGCACCAAGATTGTTGCAATTGGCAACACAATTCAATTCTATTACAACTTTTGACCCAATTTCAAAACAAGTTAGTAATGGACCTTACCCAGCTTTAATGAAACGATATAGATTTGTTCATATCGCGAGAACCGCAGGTACAATTGGAATATTGATAAACACATTATCATTGAACAATACCAAAAAGTTGATAAACATGATTCAACAAAGGATTAAAGATGCTGGCAAAAAATCGTACTTATTTGTAGTTGGTAAACCAAATGTTGCAAAGTTGGCCAACTTTGAGAATATAGATATTTGGTGTATTCTTGGGTGTGACCACCAAGGTATAATTATCGATCAAGTCAATGAGTTTTTTAAACCTATAATAACACCTTATGAATTGTTATTGGGATTGAGCGATGAATTGAATTGGACGGGAAGATGGATTACTGATTACAAATCTGTCATTGATGAATACGAGTCCGAAATTGTCAGCACCAAAGAAGACGACGATATACCAGAATTTGATCCTGTTACTGGAAGATTAATCAGTACGTCACGTCCATTAAGAGATCATCTAACTATCGAGAACGAGTCGACAGATTTGATCAAGAAATTTTCCGGTACAGTCATAAAAAATACGGTTAGTACATCTGCATTACATCTTCAAAATAGACAATGGACAGGGTTGGGATCGGACTATGCTGGAGACGAGGAAGGTGCAAAATTGGAACAAGGTAGAGGAGGCATTGCGCGAAATTACCATCCCGACTTATGAGAAGGAAGAAAAAAAAAAATATCAAAATTATGAGATCTATTGACCATTTGGTCTTACTATTTATTAATTATGAAAGGATATTAATACTTTCTTTGCTATTGACAACTTTTATTTTCAAATTATCATATATTTATTTGACTTTTGCTATAGTTATCAAACTTTGTTATGTATATTCAATAAAGTATAATTTGCCGGATTCGTGGGAGCATCTTGGAGAAAATGATATATGCTTGATAACGGGCGGCTCAAATGGGTTAGGATCGGATATCGTTAAAAAATTAAAGGAAAAGAGAGTTACAGTTTATAATTTTGACGTATCTCCTGGCCTCGGAAATTTCATTAAATGCAATATTGGAAATGAAGAAGAATTGAAATTTGAATTGAATAAATTGATAATGCTGTTGAATTCCGAAAAAAAACACGTGAGCTTGATAATCAATAATGCTGGAATAAGAGATAATCGACCCTTGATCGAACTACCTTCTGAAAGGGTACGTGATATTTTTAATGTGAACACATTATCACAAGTTTGGATAATACAGACTTTGTTGAACAATCATTTGAAGAACTACGAAGATAGAAGATTATTCGTTGTAAATGTGAGTTCGATCTTAGGTTGTTTTTCTCCAAAAAATTTATCTGTTTATTGTGGATCAAAAGCTGCTTCGATTCAAATTCACGAGTCATTAGTGCAAGAGTTCAAGCAATTTAAAAATGTAAGATTTTTGCTAATTACTACAGGACAGTTGGATACAAGGATGTTCAAAGACGTGGAACCTACAAGACAATGGTTTGCACCGATTGTTAATTCTGAATATTTGGCTAGTAAAATTGTTGAAAAAGCAGATTCGGGTTCAACTGGGATACTATGTGAGCCTTTTTATGCAAACTTTCTTCCTGGTGTGAGATGTTTCCCTATTTGGTTTCAGGACTTTTGTAGATATATTTCAGAGATAGATGATAAAATAAAATAAAATAATTATTCATTCTTTTTGATCAACTTTATGAACTCATCTAGATTGAAAAAGCCAATTGTATCGAATATTTCGTTGAATGGTACTTGGAAAGTGACCTCTTTGTTTTTCACAATTGAAATATTCAAAGTCAAATTATTCTTGGTTGTCCAAGTTTTAGCGACCACTTTTTCACCATCTTTGAAACCAATGTATTTAACATTCTTGTTCTTGTAATCTACAAACATGATAATCAAATTCAATAACCCATATGACAAGCAACTTATTAACGTAATTGTAAAAATTTGGTGAAACTGAAATTTTCGATCAGCTAAAAATAATAACCCAGCAATTAATACTTGTAAAAGTCCAAGTCCTGATTTTAAATCTTTCAATTTAAATGACTCTTCGTAGCCCAATCGTTGAAAGGCGGCTCCCAAATTCTCATCGGTGGTGTTCAATAGGTCTTTGGCCGATTTTAAATTTGTCTTTTTCATTACGTGTAACTTTCGTGTTGGCAAATTATCAAATCAAAATCAGTCTTCACGTGATGTGCACTTGGTAGCAATTTTCTTTTTTTTTTTTTTGACGGGGTAGTGTCAGGTCAATATATCCTACCTACTACTTGGCGTACCTTCTCAATTCCAGAATATTGTGCGATACTCAAATATCTCGTGTTTCTCAAGTATAACTCCAGGTGAGTCGGGAAGCAAGCAGGTATTGATTTTCTTCAATCAAAACATCTCATTTATGGTCAACAGTGATGGATCTAGATATTACAAATGAAATCAAGTATGGCAAGAAGAATAAGAAGAATCAAATATCAATCAACCATTTACTAGATTTCAAACTGTATCAAGATGAACGTCCACAACATCATCATTATAAGCGAAGAAATAGCGGTAAGAAACCCAAAGTACAGCTTTCAGGGATGAAGTTCATAAACGTGAATTACAAGTTTATTGTTGATCATCGAAAAGATTACAAGGTACAAGAGTTTGATCCAAACATTCCAATAGACTTAGAAGACATAATTAGGATTATTGTACCCAAAGGACAATCATGTCCGATTTGTTTATCAGAAGATTTAATTGCACCAAGAATGATTACGTCATGTGGTCACATAATTTGTTTGAAATGTGTCTTGTCATTATTGGATACTCAAGTACCGGATAATCAAAAGAAGCAAGGGACTGCTGTTGTTGAAAAATATAAGGAATGCCCATTATGCTTTTCAATAATTAGAAAACACGAATTAAAACCGGTATATATAAACGAAGTTGACGAGAGATTCGAAGTCCCTAAGATTAATGACGAAGTCATATTGAATTTAATGGTCAAACAAAATAACTTGGCATTGCCGAAACAGTTGGCGTTTTCAAAAAAGATACCCGACATCAGAGAAGAAGACTTCTTACCATATTTGCGAATTTTCAAAGCTGATTTGAATTATGTCATTGAAATGCACGAGGAAGAAAAACGTCAGCTTCTAGCACAATATAACGAAGAAAAAGAAGTGTATGGAGACGATTTGAAATTGGTGAATGATACAATCAGCTACATTGGTGCAGAAGTCGATAAATGGAAACAAAGTACAGAAATATCAGTTGAACGACCTAGTTCTGAAGATTCTGGCTCGACATTTTACTTTTTTCAAACTGGTTTCAATGTTGGATACTACGTCTTATCACCTTTCGACATGAAAGTTCTAAAGTCCACGTATTTAGAATATTCAAAGTTACCTACAACTATAATTGCAAAAATAGAGTCCATAAAGTACGAGGAGCTAAACTATGAAATGATAAAGAAGTATAAATACTTAAATCACATTCCTCTCGGTACACAAATTGGATTCCTCGAGTGCAATTGGAATAACAATGAGTTCATAAACAAAGATACCTGGAATCTATACAAGGAGGATTTGCAGAGGAGAACCAAAAACGCAAGCAAAAAGTTTAAAAGAGAAGAGCGTAACAAGAAGAGAGCAATGTCACAAGAAGAGTATAAGACAAGACAATTTTATAAACAAGAAAACGGAGACTTGGACGATGAAATGGAGTCCTTGACTATACATGACTTACCTGTTTTAACCGACAATTATACTGACGAACTGGAATATCAAACAACAGTATGGGGCACAAAAATTCCAAAAGGTGAACAGCAAGAAGACGAATACGAAGAAATGATTCAAAAGGCGAAAGAAGAGATGAAGAAAAAGAAGAAAAAGAAATTGGTGATTTTATCAAATTGAATTCTACTTGGTTTTTTTAATTTATATTTTTAACCCAATTGTTCTTATGTTTCTAATACTTTAAAAATTGTCGCCATTATAATTCTCTCTTTGTACAGTTTGATTTGAATGGTAAATTATAATGCAGTTTGATTCTTTACGTAAGTGGCAATTACTCTTTAATCTTTGATACGCTTAATTGTATCAAAGCTTGTTTCATCAAATGCCTCTGAAGAAGAATAAACAAATATAAAGAGATAAATTATTGCAAACTACATAAACTGAGTAGAAAATAAACCTTTGATTAACCAACAACAATACCCTATTAATCGGTGATATCTGATTGATCATATGATTTTGGTGGATGTACAAAATCTTTAAAAAAATAGTCTAAATCTTGTATGCAATCAATTGTGTTCATTGGTTTTATAGTCAAAGTAGATGGTGAAAATATAGGCAAAACAGACATTGATTGAGACTTGTGGAGTTTGGGTTCCTTAGTCCTTTTAAACTTTTTGAAAAATTTTGATATTCTTTGTGTGGTCATAAAAATTTAGTGCACTGAAAAACCACGTCAGCATGTCACTTACTTATGATGGTAAAAGTAAAAAAATATCAACCGATAGTACTAATGTTCAACTCAAGTCGGAGGTGGAACAGTTAAATCAACTTACCAGTGAGATAATTTCACAAGGCTCAGATGTCCCACCGACGCCAACAGCTGAAAATTTCAACAAAGATTTATCAAAAATGATCAAGAAGTTGTACGAGGGTGGCGTACAAGCTTTCAAGATGAACAAGTTTGAAGAGAGTTGCAAGCAGTTTTCCATTGGGATTGAGATGATCAACCGAAGAAGTAAATTTGAATCATTTCAGTTAACAATACAAGAATTATCCTTGTTTTTGATGAGCAGAACCGACGCTTATTTGAAGAATAAACAGTATCTAAAAGCTTTCAACGATGTCGACTTGTTGTTAAACATGCAGATGAACTCACCAGACAACTTTTTGAGAAGAGGTGTTGCCAATTACTTTTTGGGCAATTATGAAGCTGCAAGGGCAGATTACCAAAGAGGATTATCGTTTGATGAAAAGAATGAAAGATTACAACATGAGTTGGAAATATGTTTAGATAAGATTTTAGAAGAAAATGGTGATTATTTATAGTCAATTCACGTCTAGTTCTCGCACAAAAATTTCTCTAACATATAAGCGTGACGATGGAAGAGCCATCTGTGAAGAAGGCCAAACTCTTTCCTGAAATCATAGATCTAAGTAGTGATGAGGAGCCACAAGTCATTGAATCTGGTTCTGATTCTGATTCTGATATAGAAATTATTAGTGAAACAAGAATCAATAATCCAGTGAAATCAGATAATGTGTTGAAACAAGAATACAATTCAAATTCAGTGTCGGGTCTAGAATCTGAAACTAGGTACCGAAATCTACTTGCAGAGAGGCGTCACTTTACCGATCAAACAGTCGGGTTTGAACGTCAATATATACAACATAAGGATTTGATCAAAAAATTAAACATTGCCATCCAGATAGAAACTCAAAGACAAGATATGGCAAAAGTCAATAATTACATTCGAATGCAAGCTTTTCATGGAAAAGAAATTGAAAAATGTCAAAGGTTCATTAATCAATTTCGAATACGTTTAAATCAGATTGATGATGAAATTAGACTTATGAATCACCAAACGAATGGGTTCATGGATCATAACTTTGTATTTAAAGTTGAAAATGTGGACAATAAGAGTTACAATATAGACAGTAATGGATTTGGCATTGGAAGAGCTGAAATTCAAGATAGTGAGTCGGGAAAATATAGGTTTGCACAAAGAAGTACTGGACTGGGTTCAGGTTCATTTTCGAGAGCAATTACAAACATCTATGAGGCCGAAATATTTAAAAACAAGAACAACAATGAGGTTGATCTACAAAATCTTTTAGATAATATTAAACCTGAAGAAGTAGAAGAAGAAGGTTTAGAATTGACGCCGCCTGAATTATCAATCAATTTGATGAAACATCAAAGATTAGGACTCACCTGGCTTAAGCGGATGGAGAACTCCAAAAGTAAAGGTGGTATTCTTGCCGATGACATGGGATTAGGTAAAACGATTCAATTGTTGGCACTCATACTAGCAAATAAACCAACCTCAGAGGCAAAATGTACCTTGATTATTGCCCCGGTAAGTTTGCTAAAGCAGTGGGCTGGTGAAGTTGCATCTAAAACCATCAACAGTGTTAACTTGAGGGTTGGAACATTCCATGGTGAAGAGAAAAAGAAGATGTTCAATTTCCAACAGATGAGTTCGTATGATATTATATTGACAAGTTTCACAACACTATCATCAGAATGGAGAAAACATTTTCAAGAAGAGCTTAAAGATCAAGATCGAAAATATTTTCCAGTTACAAGTAAAGGAGGTAAAAGTTATATTTCGCCGTTCTTTGATAAAGATAGTCAATTTTTCAGAATTATACTCGACGAAGCGCAAGCAATTAAAAATAAATTTGCTAATGCTTCTAGAGCAGTTGTTTATTTGAAGTCAACTTATAGATGGTGTTTAAGTGGTACACCCATGCAAAATAATTTAGATGAATTATATCCATTATTGAGGTTTCTTAAGATTAGACCTTATTGTGAGGAAGAAATCTTTCGTGCTGACATTATCCTTCCAACCAAGTCAGATGAATATGATGATTATGATAAGCAAAGATCATTTGGAAAATTACGTGCATTGTTGTCAGCTATATTGTTGAGAAGAACAAAAAATTCTTTGATTGACGGCAAGCCAATCTTACAACTTCCCGAAAAACATGTTGAATCAGATTACGTTGAATTGGAAGGTGATGAATTATTGTATTATCAAAGTGTGGAAGAGCGAATTCAAAAGGTAGCAAAAAAATTATTGTCAGAGCAAATTAGAACAGCTCCTATTTTAGCATTATTATTAAGATTACGTCAAGCATGTTGCCATTCATATTTGGTTGAGTTGGGTCAAATGAAAAAAGAAGAGTCTGAAGGTGCTCAAGATCGGAAACAAATGATCAAAAATCTAGAGAGCTTGAGTCAACTGGCAAGACAGAGGGTAATTGAAACTGTTGAAGACAACTGTGTACTTTGTCCAATATGTTTTGAAGTTGACACCAATCCTATGATTATCAAATGTGGTCACATGATCTGTAATTTCTGTAAAGAAGATTGTGAAAAGTGTCCTGTATGCGATGAAGAGATGGAAAATCTTGTTGCCTATAAAATGTTCAAAGAGAGGTTTATTGATAATAATATGGATTGTAATAAACCAAAAAGTAATTTATCAATTATTAAAAGCTTCATCGTTAGAGATGAAGGTCTAGACCCAAGTGCGAAAATTAAACGATGTATTGATATGATACATGATATAAAGAAAAGAGGAAACGACAAAATAATTGTGTTTAGTCAGTTTCTTTCCCTATTTGATATAATGAAACTTGCATTAAATCATGAGGGAATCAGGTTTCTACAGTATGATGGTACAATGAATCCAGATATGAAAAATACAGTAGTTAAAAAATTCTATCAAGACGATGAAATTACGGTATTGTTAACATCTTTACGTGCTGGTAGCGTAGGACTAACATTAACGTGTGCAAATCATGTAATTATTATGGACCCATTTTGGAATCCTTTTGTAGAAGATCAAGCTATGGACCGAGCTCATCGTATTGGTCAACAAAAGGAGGTATTTGTAAAGAAATTATTAATAAAAAATACAGTCGAATCAAGAATCCAAGAATTACAAGAGCGTAAAAAGGAGTTAATTGGCAATGCGTTGAATGAAAATGAAATGAGAAATGTATCGAAATTGGGCAAAAACGAATTAGGATTTTTATTTGGTTTGAATAGATTGTGAATCCCATTGTTCTTGAGTAAATATTTTATGCTCGTAAACTAATTTTAACAATATTGGTTCGAAATTCAAATTGTAATTGTTCAATGATTTACATAGGTAAATTAATTGTAGAATAATACCTTCATCGGGAGGGTACAATATGAACTGTTGGATTAGCAAATCAACCAATTTTGTAATGAATTGATGCTTTTTCGGAAATAACAACGAATTGTGTATATGCTCACGGTAAACTTCGACAAATCTCTTAAGGTACAAGGAAGAATCAAACTTGATTAAAGGTGCAAGACTTTTTGTTTCATTGAGAATGAACTTGTACCTGGAATTATAGTAAATTTTTGTCAATGCCTCCTCATCCAAGAATTTGCTTAAAATTTGAAATATTTTAACAATCTGAAACTGCTTTAAATTTGTATTTAATAACTTAATAAGACCTTTTACCATTCTATTCAATTCCAAATCAATTTGGCTATCGATTTCTTTAAATATCGAATTTGGAAATCTAATTACAAGTGATTTCACATATGTACTGATTTCCAAACTTTCTTGATAATTGCCCTGTGAAATACACAACTTACACAAAGTTGGTAACTCCAAAAGATCTAATACAGAATCTATTGAATTGTATAAAAGATAGTCTGTTTCTATTTTTGGTGGAGTTACATCTATGGTTGACAATTTATACTTTAAACTATTTTTAATAAATGATAAATCTGAGTTCAAATCAATAATCAAATCTGAATCTACCAACTGTTTCAATTGCAAATCAATCTTGTCAATCTCATTATCTAGATCCTCTATTGAATATTCTAAAAAGTCTTCAAGGTGTTTGTATTCCAGTAAATCTTGAGATAAATAATTTATTAAAACGTCCATTTTTTTTTTATCGCAATAACAATGGAAGGATTATATTTCAACGTGAACTATGGTTACATCGAAGGTGTTGTAAGAGGTTATAAATCTGGATTGTTAACCTCTAATCAATACATAAATTTAACACAATGTGACAACCTTGATGATTTAAAATTACAATTGTCATCAACTGACTATGGAAATTTCTTATCGAATACTGAATCCTTGAGCACATCAATAATTCAAGACAACTTGATCAAAAAACTATTCTCCAATTATCAGTATATCAAATTACAATCCAGTGGAAAGTTGACTCAGTTTTTGGATTACATCAACTATGGATATATGATTGATAACATCATATTGATGATTACAGGCACTTTACATGAAAGAGATAAATCAGACATTCTTAAAAAATGCAACCCGTTAGGTTGGTTTGATACTTTACCTACGTTATCCATTGCAACTGACTTGGAGAGTTTATATTCAACCGTGTTGATTGATACACCATTAGCTCCATTTTTCAAAAACTGTATCAGTCCTGATGATTTAGATGATTTAAATATCGAAATTATTAGAAACAAATTGTACAAGAATTACTTAGAATCTTTTTATGATTGGGTCAATGAAAACTTTGACGAACCTGACAAATCAATCATGCAAAGGATTTTAATATTGGAAGCTGACAAAAGAATTATCAACATCACATTGAATTCTTTGAGTTCAGATTTATCAAGCAAAGATAAACTTGATTTGTTTCCAAACTTTGGTAAACTTTACACCTATAATTTAGAATTAAGCGAGTTGGATGATTTTGAACAATTGAAAATCGTTGTTGAAAACGTCGGCGAATATCAACAAATATTTCTGGAGAATGATAAATTGAAGAGCATTGGTGATTGGTTCTACTTTTTGGAAATGGAATTGTGCAGAAACACATTCACTCAACAATTCACATTAAGTACAATCTATGCTTGGTTGAAGTCAAAAGAACAAGAGATTAGAAATATCACTTGGATTGCTGAATGTATTGCTCAGAATCAAAAAAATAGAATAGATAGTTATATATCAGTTTTTTAATTACAAAAAAGATTGGAATCTCAATAGTTATATATATCAGTTTTTAATTACAAAAAGAATGGAATCTCAATGGGGACCTCTTCATCTTGTAAAATCCAATTTGTCATGACTCCATCATCAGTCAACTCAATCATGTTGATAGTGATTAAAGAACCGTTGTAAGAATCATCTTTACACAATAACTGAACAGATAAACAACCATGCGAGTCCTTCACCAACTTGCATTTGGAAGACATTTTAACAGCCTTTATAATTTTGTGAAAATTTGAAAATAAAACTTTGGAAATGATGTAATCATTGTAGATTTGAAACTTTTCTAGCGTTTCACTTGGAAATATTAAAGTTGAATTGCCAATCTGTCCTTGTGATATGAAATTTAGTTTTTCGTTAGTCACGTATATGAACAAATTTTCAGTATTGATTTGATACAAATCCTGTAGTAGATTGTAAAATATGTCACTTTTTAAGATCATTTCCATCTCCAACTGGGTGTAATCAATGTTCAAAGCTTCTTCTTCTTCAATGTAATAAGTATAAAACTCCAATTTTTCAGAAATGTATAAATCTTCAAACTCGATTGTAAACGAGCCATCTTCGTAACTAAATACACAGCGTACATTTTTCTCAAATTTTAAAGTATTAATGACTGATAAGAAGCATTCATTGATTAAATTTAAATCAATTCCAAATTTAATTTCATTGGTAAGGTTGTAAATTAGAAAAAGCGATGAATCAATATTTATAGTTACCGATTGGATGTGGTTATGCGTCGATGTGATTAATATCCCATTTGGTTTAATGTATATAATAGCTTGATTGCTAATTGATGCAAGACTCTGAAATATATCCGATAAATGACTTATTTGGTTCGTAGTAGAATTGAATCTTTGAGGCGAATCATCTGAATCTAGAAATAAAGACATGCGACCAAGTTTCTCGCGGTACAAACAAAATGTTGCATAATAAAATTGATTGTATAGGACCAACCCAATTATGACAAAGAATACTATTATAATGAACAATGAATTCTTTAAAACCAAATCAAAAAAATGTATATTGTAAATTATATGTATTTTGTATATTGTGTACAATATACATTTATTTAAGTAAATAACCGAGAACAATAGATCATCTGTGCATCATTATTAAGTACGATAAAAGTTGTGTTCATTCAATACAAAGTTTACAGTTTGGAAATTAATATCTGAATGATCAGTAAGTTAGTAATAATAGATACCTTGGCGAAAATGAGGCAGTAGCAGAGATGATCCAGCAGTACTATTTGAATTTGGAATTTCATCTCAAATAGAATGTGAAAGAAAGATAATTCAAGTTTAATATTACGGGCAATTTTAAACTTGTTAATCTGATATCTAATTGAATTTCCAGCTGTTTCTTGACTTTTTCTGTTTAAGAAATAATTTTTGAATTATAAATTGTTGGAAATTATTGGACTTACGGTCTTATATCGTTTTTAACGATGTCAATAATAGTCTTGTTGCTCAATTGGTTGATCAAATAAGTGTAAATCAGGATGTAATTATATGGAAATGTAAATAGATGTTTTTCATTAATCAAGTCAACTTTGTTACAATGCCATTTTATCAACCCAGAGCCCCATTTGCAGATTCAACAACTCCTATTGCTTAATGGCTACAATTCATGGCCAATCAACTAATGATTATGGTATTATTTTACATTGATAAACAATAAGTTATGGCTACTATTGCCTTAAATCCAGAGCGAAGATTTCTTTATGACAAACGTCGTTTGTTACTTTTTTGCTAAGATTCGTGGTGATCTACTAATGTCGAGACAAAGTATGCAATTGGGTAATGGGATACAAGGTTATATGTTGATGGACAGAGTGCTTCCATTAGAAATTCAGACAGAGCAAACAAGAATTACAAGAGCAAACAAAGGTGTTTGATACCTTCCTAGTAAATAAAGTTTTAGTCAACCGCTACAAACTTCAGATACAAACTTCAGACATTAGAGTCCTTCTCCAATGCAGGATTTTTTGGTATAAAAAGTTGGTCAATATCGGTTTATTCATGTCTACATTCTCAACATGCGGTATAGTTGATAAATTCTACACGACAATTCCATCAATTTCTTGGCAAAATTCAAATGGCCAACTTTCAATTCTTGAACCCGGTTTAGGTTAGGCAACGAAGAAAGTTAGAAGGACTGTGCGGTCTCTAGTTGCCTGCCCCTGTAGTCGTAGAGCGACGATGTTTTCTTATCTCGTTGATTGCAAACAATCATCGCTAATTTTTTTTTAATTTTGTGTAATGTTTCAAAGAAGACAAAAAAATAAATTAATCTAAACATCATTTTATGATAATATAAGTTAACGAAGTACGATGGCCTGGAGTCAACTAGAGCTTGAAACACCGCACATAGCGTATGCTTGTGTAGGGATATTCAGTACACTATTTTCATTAGTTTCATTATTCGTTAAAGAGCGGTTGTATATTGGAGAAGCAACAGTTGCAACTATTGCTGGTTTGATCTTGGGTCCTCATTGTTTGGATTGGTTTAATCCTATAAGCTGGGGTAATTCAGATTACATCACACTTGAAATATGTAGGATCGTGTTATGTATACAAATAGTTGCAGTTGCAGTCGAACTACCAAGAAAATATATGAAAAAACATTGGCTTTCAGTTGCAATATTCTTATTACCAGTCATGACATGTGGCTGGTTGATTGTTGGGTTGTTTATATGGTGTTTGATACCACATTTTAACTTCAGTGATTCATTGTTGGTCAGTGCATGTGTTACAGCAACCGATCCTGTTTTAGCAGCTGCAGTTGTTGGTAAGGGGAAATTTGCAGAAAGGGTTCCTGGACATTTGAGAAATTTATTATCAGCAGAATCAGGGTGCAATGATGGTATGGCATTTCCATTCATATATTTATCATTGTACATAATCATTTATAAAGGTAATGCGAGAGAAATTGTTAAAGATTGGTTTTGTTTGACCATTCTATGGGAATGTATTTTTGGATGTGTTTTGGGAGCAGTAATAGGATTTGTTTTACGAAAGCTAGTCGCATTTGCTGAAAATAAAAATTTAATTGACCGTGAATCATTTTTGGCTATTTTTGTATTCATAGCTTTCAATTCCGCCGGAATTGGTTCGATGTTGGGAGTGGATGATTTGTTAGTGTCATTTGCAGCCGGAACTGCTTTTGGATGGAACGGTGATTTTGCAAAAAAGACTGAAGAAAGTCATGTGTCAACTGTGATTGATTTGTTGCTTAATTTGTCATTTTTCGTTTACTTTGGTGCTATTATTCCTTGGCCGCAATTTAATAATCCAGCAATTGGCTTGAATGTTTGGAGATTGATTATTTTGGCATTTGTCATAATTTTCTTGAGAAGAGTTCCCGCAGTAGTTGCATTAAAACCAATCACCCCAGATGTTAAAACATGGAGAGAGGCTATCTTTTGTGGACATTTCGGCCCAATTGGTGTTGGTGCTATTTTTGCAAGTATTTTAGCAAGAAAAGATTTAGAAAGTCATTACACCCTGGAGGAAACTCCCTTGCATCATTTGCCAGATGAATCGTTTCCACACTATCAATTATTAGCTGCAATTTGGCCAATGGTATGTTTTATTGTTATAACATCAATTGTTGTGCATGGTTCATCAGTCGCTGTTTTAACCTTGGGTAAACGTTTGAATAGAATGGCAATTACGATGTCATTCACTGCTACAAATGGTGAATCAACAAGCTCAAACTGGATGCAAAGATTACAGAAACTTGATAAAACGTCTTCTTCATATTCATTACAACGAGTTGATACAATGGTACAACCTGAAACATCAGGAGTTAAGGTAAGACCTGCTGGTGGTGCTAAAAGAAAGAAGAAAAGAGCTAAAAAGCAGCAAGAAGAAAAGCATCGCCCGGAAGAAATGATTCTTCAATTGGGAAAGAAACAACCTACCGAAGACTTTCAATTGCATAGAACTATGTCATCACAGAAGATATCAGGAAGAGAGGAGTTTGGTGAAAAATTACCCACAGAAGAAGAGAAGAAACCAGTTCCAACTACGGCATATCAAGAAGGTGATAATATTGTTATTGAAGATCAATTTGGCGAGGTGATGGATAATATAAAATTGAAACAACGTGAAAAAGATGATGAGAGTATACATTCTATGGAGTCTTTAGAGCGTCGCTTGACCGAGTATTCATCAAACTCAAGTACGGCTTCTCCGTTGCACAAAAAAATCTCCAGATCATTATCTCGAAAATCATTTTATAAGAGAAACGATCCGAATAAGAAGAAAGTTTTTGCTCATAGAATAGACAACTTGATAGTCATTGAAGACGAGGAGGGAGATATTATTAGAAGGTACAAGGTGAATAAACATGCACAGAGACCAAGATCTTCAACTTTGGTAGGAAGAATGAAATCTTTCGTGGGCTTGCAAGAGCCACCACCAGTACATGTCACCGATCTTGAAAATGGAAGTCAAATCCTAATTCCAGAAGGTGAAGCGAAAGATACAAAAATAGAACAAAAATTAGAGAGTAAATTAACATCAATGTTGGAACAAAATAATGATAGTGGAAAATCCTCGCCAGAGTCGTATGAATCCGAAAGTGAGACAGAGATTGAGAAGAAGAGAAGATTGCAGGCCCTCGGTCATTTACCTACTGGACACGATGAAGACGACGAGGAAGATTAATATACATAAATATATTTTTTTAGTGTAAATTTGCCAACAATGACCTCTATTAACAAAGAGATTGAAAATGAATACAATCTAAGCTTGAAGTTATTCAAGAATAGAGACTTTGAAAAATCTTTTCTATTATCTCATTCACTTTATAAAAAATGCTTTATTGAATATTCAAAGTCATTGATTAGTGAAAATTTGCTAATCAAGATCATAAATTTATACCTAATTCAAATTGGAGTTGTAATCAAAAACCAGTTGTTGAACAAAGCTCAGCTCAATATTGCTTATAATGCAATCAGTTCTAATGAAATCAAAAATCAAATAACCAGTCATTGGCAAAATATACCTTGTGAAGTTTTATACAATTTACACTTATTGTACATCACTAATCCAGAATTAATTAGAGAAGATTACTTGCAAGAGATCAAGAGCTTAAGCTACAGCTTACCAGAAGATGACAAGTATAAGGAGCAAGTGTTGAATTTGATCAAATTTGAAATATACCCATACTTTGACAAATTTGATGAATCTAGAGTTTTAATTGGTGATGACAAAGAACAGTTGGAAAAACTTGACCAGATCCAAGCTTTCAAAATGGAAAAGAAGAAAGAGGTGAAGAAAGTAAAGAGTGAAAAGCCTAAAGCTAAGGAAGTGTTGAAGTACAAGTCTATCAAAGAACTTAAAGCCGAATCTGAACCCGAACCTGAGCCTGAAAAGGTGATTCTGAATTTTAATTACTTATATTCGATCTCCAAGAATTACCTTTCGAGAAATTACTTGTTTATATTTGCCGTGATTGCTTTGATAATCGGTTCTGGTAGGCTTCTCAAAGGTGTCAATGTGAGGGAAAAATTAGTTGAAACTGTCAAAATGGCTTTCAAGTTTTCTTACATATAGTAACAATTTCTGTTATTATAATTCTTTTTAATGCTTTAACAAAAGAAAGAACGATCGAAGCTTTTTAGTTAAAATTCCAAAAATAATCAATACCAAATCAATCTTCAGTCACCGCCAAATTCGTGGCTTATTTCTTGTTTATAATGGTCGTCAGATATGAAGAAATTTGAATCTTGAAGTTGTTATAATATGTCGCTCTTAATTCAATCTTGAAAAGGAATTCCATAGAATTGCAATTCATTATTGAAGATTGCAGGATAATCTTTTTCAATAATGAATATTGTGCATTACATCTGTTATATAAGAATTTATCTGCAATGTCCTTTTAACCAGTAAAAACTTCTCTCGATATCTGCATTGAGCTTGTAAAACACTGAATTATTGTGCACTAATTTTTCAGTGAGATTGTTACCCACGTCACTTTTTTATGACAGGAATTTGGGTTATTGGGTATGGCTCATTGATATTTAAACCGCCGCCACATGTATCATATAAGGTAACGGGATATCTACATGGCTATATACGTAGGTTCTGGCAGTCCAGCATAGATCATCGAGGGACTGTGGAGTCACCCGGTAGAGTGGTCACACTCATTCCACTACAAGATTTACAAGCACATAAAGACAGATTCCAAGATTACTTCAAGTATGAATTGCATGAAAACATTTCTGAGTTAACAGAATCTGATTTGAAAGTTTTTGGCGTTGCTTATTATATCGAACCAGAGCACGTCAAAGAAGTTCAAGAATATTTGGATGTACGTGAACAAAATGGGTACACCTTGCACAATGTTGACTTCTACACCGACTCAGAGGTAATTAAAAGTCAAATTTACATTGGCACTCTAGATAATGAAGCTTTTATTGGACCTGAATCTCTTGAAGAAACAGCCAAAATTATTAAACATAATCATGGCCCTAGTGGTTCTAACATAGAATATTTATTAGAATTAGATAAATCTATTAAAGAATTAAATTATAAAGATGCGTACATAGACGATTTAGTTAAACTAGTCAATCAATAAATACAATATTAGATGAATTCCTATTCTTCAAACTGTAGGTTAATTTGAATTTGTGGTGGTGTCTGGTCAAGGCTTATTTCCATGAAAATTAGCTTGATCACTTGATTACTGCTGCACCAAAAGATCAAACTTATGTATTTGCGAACCTAAAAATACATAGCAAATTCAGATATTCTTCTTTTTGATTTACCATTTTCAATTTTCTTGGACCTGTAGTATTAATTATCAGCTTACTATTATGTTGACCAGTATAATATCTTTTTTGCAACAACTAAATTAATGAAGTGTTCCCACCTCAATAATTATACCTGTGAACAAGTAATCTACATTGTAAATAAAACATCAATTCTTCATATATTTAAATTAGCAAGTCAATAGCTGCGTGTTCTAATATAATCGATAAGTCATTAATTTCTCTCTGTGCTTCCTCCTCTCGACCTGAATTTAATAAGTTTGTAATAAAGGGGAAAGTATTCAAATCAAATAGCATATTCCGATAACCCTGTGTTGTTCTCGCAATAAATCTACTATTGAATTCAAGCATGTTGTCATTCCACCTCCACCGAAGAATGCTAAATGGAGTCTGTTCAATTCCCCCCTCTTGTATGTAGACCTCCCACTCCCGTTTCCACTCATGATATTTTTGAGCATTTGTTTGCAATAATCTGATCGATTTTTGCAATGGATTTTCTTTATCAAACTTATACTCAGCTAGTTTATTGCTGAAATCAATAAAATTGTATGGAATCAAAGGGTATTCAGCAAACTCTATCACAATTTTGGAAATTAACTCCACTAGAAAACTTGTTTTCGACATGTTTTCATCTTTGAAATTTTCAAAATTGTCAAAACAAGAACCTTTAGGGTATTTTCCACCAGTATATTTTATTTCCAAGGATGGGATATTTAAATTGATAAACGGAATGTAATTTTTTATCTCTCCGAAGTCATTTTTTATATCAACCTTGATATATTTCTTAACAATTTCATGGAGGAGCGGATTAGCATTAATTGATAAAGTATCACCGGTGACTAAATCACTGAGATCAACATACAAATAACCTGTTTTTTTCAACAATTCCTTCTTATTCTCTACCCATTCGGAGGCCCCAGCTAAATTATATTCGGTTGCATCAAATGAAACAAAATAAATTGACCTTGAAGGTGACCATTGATATTTCCTTTGTAAGCTGGTAAAAATTTTGATCATCTCCAATAAAGCAACAGTGCCTGTATTTGTTGACATTGTGCCGTAACAGAGAGAGTCTCTGGCAGCACCTATTATTATACCCTTTTCAGCCTGTTCTCTTCCTTCTATTGACCCGATGACATTCCATAATTGATGTGCCTGTCTGTCTATATTCGAAACTTTAAACTCTACCATACCGATGTGGGATAAAAGATACTCTCCGTCTTTTCCAGAAACAGGTAATGTTGGGATCTTTGGTGTTATTTCCGACTTATCCCAAGTTAAACCATAGCCACTTAATATGTCTCCAGGTGACATTCTTGTCAACCCCACATTTTCCTTTTGAATTGCATCACCTTCAGAAATGAATATCACCCCTTTTGCTTGATGTTTAGCCGCTAAATAAACTTTGTCGGCTGCCACTCCACCATACTTTATTAAAAATATTTTGTCTTTCAAATCGGTTTTCCCCTCGTAGTCTTTTTCTTCGCCATAATTTAAATCCACTGTTTCTCCCCTAATAGGTTCATTCATATTTAATGAGTTAGGATTGTACGATAAAAACTCCATATTTTGATTAACTTCGTACAACTTAGCACTCCAGTCTCCCATTTTCAAATATGTGTCCGTCGTGGGGTAATTCAAAAAACTCTGCATTTCATTAAACTCCAAATCGTTTACCCCGTTCTTTTTCATGTAAGTTTCCACGTATTTTGCCAACGCTAGGTCACCTTTTGTTCCTGCTATATGTGGTATCGATGACAAGTATTCCAAATTCTCTTCCATCACCTTTGGATCTATCAAATATTTGACCGAGTCAGCCAACTTTTCTATATCAAAAAATTTACCCCTGATAAACCCGGAAGAACCTTTAATAGAATCATTAACTGAATATTTTGAGATTGCAAAGACCAATATCATCATGAATAGAACGTACAACAATCTTTTGATGACTAAAGGGTTACCTATTTTCAATATTGATTTTTCATACTGTAGTTGGAAATATTTATACCCTTCATAAATTGGATCGATGATTCTAGTCACTGGATGTATAACTCTATCCACAAACCTTTTTAGATTGAAACTCTGTTGTGGTTGTTCGATTTCAAACTCATACTCTGGTGGGTTGGTAGGTAACATTCGCGAGGAATAAAAAATAAACTGCGGTTACGATAAAAAAAAAGACTAGAGATCTACAAGAACTTCAAAGAACTATGCTAGCAAAATTCGACTAAACTTTGCATAGAATAATCACATTTTGGTTTGGAGTTCTATTTTGAATATTGATGTATTCAAAAAGGCAAAGTATTTGGCTTAAAAGAAAAGGACGTTTACTCTGTGAATGAATCATAATTTATTACTTACCAAATGTTTATAAACTTCATTCTCAAATTTGGTAATAAATTCAACATTGAACTCATCCATATAAGGTAAAACCTGAACGGCATAGAATCCCCCGATTTTATTTTTAAAATCAAGCCAGTAGCTCAAATTTGCTAAACCACCCCAATATATTGAACCGCGAGGTCTACCTCCAGGAATATCATTTGAGCAATAAGCGTTGCCGGTTAATGTCCAGCCATCACTTACTGGTTCATCTAATAAATTATGAGCTAATCCAACAAACTCTATTGGAAAATCATCAGGTAAGTGGTTTTTAATTGCAAATTTTACTGTGTCTGCATTCAAAATTCTTACATTTGCATCCGGTGAATAACCATAGTTTAACCAACACCTGATAAATTTTAAATAATCACCAACAGTACCAAAGCATCCTTGTCCGCCAAGATCTAAAATTGGATCCAACGATAAGCTGTATTTTTCTTGTAATTTCAACAGCTCATCTTGTAATCTATAATGAATTCTAACTTGATCCTTAAAATCCTTCTTGTGAAAAGTACATTTACTCATGCCAATGACATCAAATAAGTATTTTTTCAAAAACTCCCCTAACTTCAATCCCGAAACTCTTTCTACAATAAAACCTAACCAGTCTATACTATGACCATACATCCATGAAGACCCTGGTTCAAATAATAATGGGGTCTTTTTGTAGAAAAAGTCCATCGAAGGGTTTATAGGATCAAGTTTTTCTCCTTTTGTAATTAAAGTAAAATAATCAGGATGGATGAATCCATAACTGAACCCAGCTGTGTGAGTCATCAAATGCTTGATTGTAACTGGATTCTTTGGTTTCACCAATGGTTTTAACAATTTTCCACTCTTTTTATCAATCGAGCCTGGTTCCAAGATTCCAACAGTTTCAAGTTCAGGAAAATACCTTGTGACAGGGACATCCAACTTCAACTTACCTTGTTCAAATAAAATCAAAGCGCCCATGACTGTGATCGACTTGGTACATGAAAAAAAGGCGTATGTGTCATCATTTTGTACCGGTGTTGGATCATCCAAATTGCGTACACCTTTAGATTTGAGATAAACGGTATTTTTATCGCTGGTAAGTCCAATTGTACAACCTGGGGCAGCTAAAACTCCATTGCTGTCCTTTGTAGTAACTTCTGTCAATATGTTATTAAGCGCTGTGACTAGGCCTTCAGAAAACATGCTCCGCAAAATCTGGCTACCATTTCAAATTCATACTCGCTCGGACATAAGAAAATAATCATATGAAAGTTAACGCCATGTTCTGGTTTCTATTATTACTCTCCAAAGTTATATGTGATGTTCATCCGATTGTTATATGTGGTCATTACTTTATTGATAGTGTCACCAAAGAACCAGTATGTCACAGCTAAAGTGATTGAATCTACTAACATTTAGTTCTACATCAAAGGTATAGATTACATGCCTGGTGGTAGTAGCGGCGTGTCGCCGTTTAAGGACCCATTATCGGACCCAGATCAATGTGTTCGAGATATAGTTTTGTTTCAGGAGTTGGGTATTAACACGGTTCGTATCTATTCGGTAAACTCGCAATTAAATCATGACAAATGCATGACAATGCTAGCCAAAGCTGGAATTTACCTTGTTCTAGACGTCAATTCTCCCTTGCCACAGCATCATTTGAATAGATATGAGCCTTGGACAACTTATAATTTGTACTATTTGGAAAATATTTTCAAGTTGGTTGAACAATTTAGCTGGTATAACAATACATTGGGTTTTATTGCTGGTAATGAAATTGTAAATGATCCTATCTCAGCGAGCGTATCTCCGCCTTATATAAAAGCAGTCGTTAGAGATTTGAAAGCTTACATTTCAAAAAATTCACCAAGAAACGTTCCAGTTGGATACCTGGCCGCCGATGATTTAAACTATCGAATTCCATTGGCAAGGTATTTGGAATGCAGTTATGGAGATCCAAACGAGTCAATTGATTTTTATGGTGTCAACTCGTACCAATGGTGTGGTGAACAGACTTTCTACAGTCTGGGTTATTCAGTATTGGTCAATGATTATAAATCCTTCTCAAAGCCAGTGTTTTTCAGTGAGTATGGTTGTAATGAAGTATTGCCTAGAAATTTTGATGAAGTACCAATTTTATACACCAACAACATGGTAGACGTATTTCAAGGGGGATTGATATATGAATACCTGCAAGGGCCGAACAATTACGGTTTAGTTGATATACAAGAAAATGGTGTGAAAATCCTACGAGACTTTATCCAATTAAAATCCAAGTATGATTCACTACCTGATCTAGATTACAATTTTATTCTAGAATCCATGAAAACAAATATTAAGGAAATTAACGAAAGAATTAAAAAACACCGTACAGCAATACCTGAATGTGAAGCTAGTTATTCAAATTTGGATATAAGTCGAGGTGTGCCCATAAGTTTTGGTGAAATTTTAATCGATCAAGGTGTATCAGCTAAAAAGGGAAGTTATGTCCAATTACAAGAAGATGAATTGACCAGTCATTATACGTACACTACTTATAATGATGAACCATATGAATTCGTTCCTAAGATTGGTAACATCTTTGAAATCAAATTTGAAGATGAGAAGGAAGAGCCTAAAGTTAATATATTTCATAAAGTTGCTGAGTCAATTAAAAAGTTTTATACAAATTTAATAAATATTAGTTTATAATTCAATCTTATAGTAGAATTGGTTTAGTAGTCACAGCGTATATTTCGATTTAAAATCTTCTGAATAAATAAGCCCCAGACCTGAGAATAAATTTCTTAGGGATACTTATTGACTTCTTAGGTCTAACCGAATATTGAACCATCTAAAGCCATTGCACAGGTGTCCACTATACAAAAAATCGCAAGTCAGGCAAGCGTTAAAGTTAGTTCATCAAACAAACTCAGGATAAATATTGATACTCAAACAACATGCTGTGTAATTAATGCAGTCCGTATGTCTTATTTATCTTGTCTATGCAAAAATATATTTGATCCAGTTTGCATCACTGACATCGTGTATTCAATCAAAAATCTTGAAATCTTTACCGACCCTCGGGCCAAAATTCAATTTCATTCTTATTTTCTCATTGAGGATTGTAATCGATATATCAGTGATTTTTTGCTTGTAGGACAATTTATCATTCTGTATCATTTGTATATAATAATTCATTGTCATATCTTTTAATTGTTATCTTGTTAAACTTCAAAGGTTTGAGATATATTTCCCATTCATCAAATGTTAGACTTTCAATATACTTGTCATTACTAACAGATTTGAATCCACAACTGACACATGTTTTGATTGTAAACTTCTGCTTTTCTAAAGTAATATTCAATTTCGGTATGTTTGATATATACTCAATAAACGTATCAAAAGTGTTCAAATTTTCCACCCATGAATCTACTGAATGCAAGTCATCATGGTTGTAGTCGTTAAACAAACCGAAATTGTTCAATGTTAATTCTTTTATGTTGTACTTCTTGGATCCTAATAATTTAAAAAACGGATTGTATTTGGCAAATCTAAACCCATCTTTATAAAATACAGGTGATGAAATGTCTATTATCAAGTGCCGAAACTTGCTATTTTTGATTAAATCAATCAAAGATAATTCTGAATCATGGTGTATTTGTTTCAATTCTAATATCTCTACTCGTTTAAAAATTTCGAAATCCTTCTTCTGTTTATATGAACATGCATCAAACACAACTTTTCTTATTCTAACTGGTAAAGTTACGGGGGCATCGATTACAAAATTTGTCAAGTACAATTCGTTCAATTCGAAGTAGTCACAAATTAAACTTAAATGACTATCTTTCAAAGGTATTGACCATCCAGATTGAGACTTTAACTCCAACTTTTCTAGTTTTCTCTTTTTGATTGATTTTTTAAATATTGTTTTCTTCTTTTGGAACTGAAAATCTGGCGAGATTTCGATGAACTTTAGACATTTCAACCCGAAACATGTGGTAAATAACTTGGCCAAAGAACAGATGAACTCGTTATAACTTAACTGCAATTTTTGATTGTAATCGGATTCCACAGCATAACTTCCAGCAATATTCAACTTCGAGTTTGATGAATGATGAGTCTGCGGTTTTAATTCGACCGATTCAATATAATTCATTTTACTCGATTCGCCAACCAATTGTATGAATGTGTGGAATGCTTGCGACGATTTAAAAGCCACATTCTTATATAAAATCTTGTTTATTATTTGGTTAAATTTTTTACAAACCAAACAAATGGTAGTCAAATTGTCACAATTTTCAAAGATGATTAGTAGAATCTCGATAGGTAAAGAATGTATATGCAATTCGGGATAGTTCACTTTTTTCAGAAATCGTAACGTCCCTTTCTTGCCAATCAATTGATACTTCATTGAGAATTGATTTTTTCTATATACGTTTGTCTGATTTTTACATAACCCAAATGGATTTTACCGATGAAATGATCAGCTAATCTACGGTCATTGTCAAGTCTAGATAGATACGCCCCACAAACATCGCACACCTGAAGTTTCTGTTGACTCGATTGACCAATGTTCTCAATCAAGTTTCGTATCTGTTCTTGCTTCACAGATCTATCCAACAATTTTACATCCAATTCGATCGAATATTGTAGTAGCTTGCCAATTTGATTTTTCTTAAACAAATATTCCAACTCTTGAAGCATCAACCCGATTTCAATATCTAAATCATCTAATTCTTTTGAAAAATTGGCAATCTTCAATTTTTCCTCCGGAGTATGTTCTAGCCTCTTTTCAGCTATATATATTGTATGATCTATTTCATCAATAAACTTCTTTAATGTTTTCATGATTTCCATATTGATTTTAGGATCATTCTTGTACTTCAGCTCGTATTCAATTTTATGCTTTGTCAAATGTAAATTGGGACATTTCCCTATATTCAACTTTGTATTTGAAAATAACTCATGCGGACAATTACCAATCAAAAAAGGCTTGCATACTTTATATGAAAATAAGTCTGGATCCCTATTCACTTGCAATTTACCCAATAGTTGATCTATTTGTTTTCGTTGTTCTTCAGACATGGTTAAGTCGTGTTTGTACAATTTAATACTGCAATTTAATTGGACGGGTGTTTTTTCGCAGTTAAAAATATTATGTAAGCCATACAATTTTACTCGTTGGCTAGTATTGAACGACTGAAAAATATTCACTCGATTTTCTTCTCTTTCTTTTTAAGTATCTTAACAAACCAAATTCAAATTGAACTATGGTTCTTCCAAGATTATTTAATACTACTTCACGTACTGCTTACCAAGCAGTTAAACGTAATGGTTTATTTTCCAACAGAACTTTAGCAACTGCTGCTGCTGCCAATGGTAAAGTTAGGTATGTACTCATATCTCAATTGGTTTTCGGTTGACATTTTCCACAGTTGAATTGAACAATTCTTGTCTATTTTACATGGCATAATCTATTCAATGATTACCTGGGTAAACAATGCACTGTCGGATGCCCCAATTGATAATTGTTGGGCTTATTTAATTTGATGCAAGTCGATTTTCCGATTGACCAATAAAATTTCGCAACAATACTAACAATTTTTAGAGCTGTTATTGGTGCTGTCGTTGATGTTCATTTTGACGAAGGTAATTTGCCAGCTATCTTCAATGCTTTGAAATTGAAAAACGGTGACAGTGACTTGATTTTAGAAGTTGCTCAACATTTGGGTGAAAACACCGTTAGAGCCATTGCTATGGATGGTACTGAAGGTTTAGTTAGAGGTACTCCAGTTACTGATACTGGTGCTCCAATTTCAGTCCCAGTTGGTAGAGGTACTTTAGGTAGAATCTTAAACGTTACCGGTGATCCAATCGACGAAAGAGGTCCAGTTGAATGTACCCAAAGAAACCCAATTCACGCTGAACCACCATCATTCATTGAACAATCAACTACTGCCGAAGTTTTAGAAACTGGTATTAAAGTTGTTGATTTGTTAGCTCCATACGCTAGAGGTGGTAAAATTGGTTTATTCGGTGGTGCTGGTGTCGGTAAAACCGTTTTTATCCAAGAATTGATTAACAACATTGCTAAAGCCCATGGTGGTTTCTCAGTCTTTACTGGTGTCGGTGAAAGAACCAGAGAAGGTAACGATTTGTACCGTGAAATGCAAGAAACTGGTGTTATTAACCCAGAAGGTGAATCAAAAGTCGCTTTAGTTTTCGGTCAAATGAACGAACCTCCTGGTGCTAGAGCTAGAGTTGCTTTGACCGGTTTGACTATTGCTGAATATTTCAGAGATGAAGAAGGTCAAGATGTCTTGTTGTTCGTTGACAACATTTTCAGATTTACCCAAGCTGGTTCAGAAGTCTCAGCTTTGTTAGGTCGTATTCCATCAGCCGTCGGTTATCAACCAACTTTAGCAACTGATATGGGTTTGTTACAAGAAAGAATTACCACCACCAAAAAAGGTTCAGTCACTTCAGTTCAAGCTGTTTACGTCCCAGCTGATGATTTAACCGATCCAGCTCCAGCAACCACTTTCGCACATTTGGATGCTACTACTGTCTTGTCTAGAGGAATTTCAGAATTGGGTATGTATTTAAATTTTAATTGTCATGTGAACTTCGGTACAGCATGAGCAAAATTATTGCAACCATACTAACATATTTTTAGGTATTTATCCTGCTGTTGATCCTTTGGATTCAAAATCAAGATTGTTAGACGCTGCAGTTGTTGGTCAAGAACATTACGATGTTGCTACCGGTGTTCAACAAACTTTGCAAGCTTATAAATCATTACAAGATATTATTGCTATTTTGGGTATGGATGAATTGTCCGAAGCTGATAAACTTACTGTTGAAAGAGCAAGAAAAATTCAAAGATTCTTATCTCAACCATTCGCAGTCGCCGAAACATTTACAGGTATAAAAGGTATATTGGTTTCAAAAGCTGATTGTATATCTTCATTCAAAGCCATCCTTGAAGGTAAATACGATGCTTACCCAGAACAAAGTTTTTACATGGTTGGAAATGAACACGATGTTGTTGCCAAAGCTGAAAAATTAGCTGCCGAAGCTAAATAGATTTTAAATAATTGTTGGTAGTTATTGATAAAAATTTTGAAATTTGATATCTCGATTTTGTAATGCGCGCAAATTGCAAAATGATGTGTAACAACCTGGCGTGAACTCCGCCCTAGAAGTTCTTCGAATTTTACGTTTTTCCGTGATTCTATCAGAGTAGAAGCTTTAATATTAGCTTTAATATTCGATTCGAAAATCATTCAAAATTCAAAATAATCTCCAGGGCGAGGATAGACTGGCTATCAGTTAGAAGTAACCCTCTAGTTTTATTTATATTTGAGTATTGAATAACTTTTAAAGGCTATAACAAACTTCATTATATCAACGAAATTTTCTCAGGATTCTGCAATACGCGATGTGATTTTGAACGATTCCATAAATTAATTTTATTATTATTTTGAGAAAATTTGGCTTTTTTTTTTTGGTTTGTATTAGGTAAAAACTATATGAACTATATGTCTATATCCATAAACCGAGAATCTTGAATGATACCTTGTTAACGTATTATAGGATTATAGACAAATTTTGATTTTGAAAGAGAACGTATTGAAAACGTCCCAATAACATGTAGTTGCGTACAATTAATTTAGTCTCCGAAAAAAAAGCCCGTGTTTTATGAAATGCAATCTCTGTGTCTACAAACGCTCGATTGCCATTGATTTTACAACCATGTTGATTGCTGACGTTGATGAAACAAAAAACCAGGGTAAAGGTGGTAAATTTTAGGGCTTTCGACTATTTTGTGCGGGATAACAAATTTCATACAAATTCAAAAACAAATTGGAGTATCGTTGATAAAAAGCTTGATTAGTGTTTTGGCTATGGTGAATTGACATGACTACTTAGGGTGTTTAGAGAAATATATGTGATTTTGTACTTTCAAAAAATTTTCTCCTCATTTATCCTTTTTCCAATACCCATGGCGTTTATCATGCTTTTAACACCTAATCAATCGGAAATAATGACTATAAAACGAGAGTCCAAAATTAAGACTTGCAATAATTCTTGGGTCGGTAAAAAAAATTCTTTGTGTTGCTTTGGGGCAAGATAAGACGGCTCATACTATAACAATATTGGTTGAGATTGTAATCAAAGATTTCGATATTGTATTTGTTTTTCTTTTTAAACGTGAATTTTTAATAATGCTCCCGGAATAGATTATTAAGATTCAAGATATACTGTTATATTTGAAAACTGGCACCTCCATAACTCAACTTGTATATGCCACTAGAGTAAGGAAAATTTTGCGCTTGCACCGTAACCGAGTTCTTGTCAGACTTAAATATTTCCTAGCATTGGAAAAATACCATGACAAGATTTATATAATAAGACCTAACCATGAATTAGTGACGAAGATAATTTAAGTTGAAAAGGAAAACAAAATTACCATCTAAATATTAACCTCATACATACGAAAAAATAATACTTTCATTCTTCCTAAAAGTGATTTGTGATGATAAATCAACTATAACATTTGAATATTCAGGTTTAAAAGGTGTAACAAAAAAGGTCAACCTGTATTCATTTGAGTTTAAACTCATAGTTTCTTAACTTAAACTGTATATAATTTGTCTGCTATTCTACTGTCTTAATATTTCTTGATGCGACATAAAATTTTTGTCAACACGTAACATGTTTTCAAATGTATGTGTTTTATAGCATCAACGACAGAAGTATACTAACTAGCAGGCATTGTCATTGTTAGATAATCCAAACATCAATTGGAAAGCGGTGATTTTAGGGTTTACCGTGGGACAATTTTTATTCCAATCATACTTAGAATCAAGACAATTGAAAGCTTTGAACAAACCCTCACCACCGGCCTCTATTAAAAAAGAAGTCAGTTTGGATAAGTTCAAAGGTTTTCAAGATTACTCTAAGGCAAAATCTAAATTTTCCATCTTTTCATCAATTTATGCTCTTGTTCAAGACATTTTGATCATTAAGTATGATTTCTTACCTAAACTTTGGGCTTTGAGTGGTGAGGTCATGAAAAAGATATGGTTACCTGAATTTATGGGTGGAGTTATTACCCAGTCTATAACATTTGTTGTTGTATTCCAATTGTTCAGTCTTGTTACCAAATTTCCAATTACTTACTACCATCATTTTATTTTGGAAGAAAAATTTGGATTTAATAAATTGACTTACAAATTATGGGCTATTGACACATTGAAATCACTTGGGTTAAGCTTCATTTTGGGAACTCCTATCTTAGCTGCATTTTTAAAAATTATTGACTATTTCAATGATTCATTTGTCTTTTATATTATGGGTTTTGTATTGATTCTTAATTTGGTGGGAATGACCATAATGCCTACATTGATCATGCCATTGTTTAATAAATATGAACCATTACAAGAAGGTGAGTTGAAACTTGCCATTGAGGATTTAGCAAGAAAACAAAAATTTCCGTTGAATAAACTATTAGTTGTTGATGGATCCAAGAGATCATCTCATTCGAATGCATATTTTATTGGATTGCCTTGGTCGAAACAAATTGTGTTGTACGACACCTTAATTGAACAAACAGATATTAAAGAAACGGTTGCTATTTTAGCTCATGAGATTGGCCATTGGAAATTGAATCATTTACCAAAAATGTTAACGTATGCAATGGTACATACCTTTTTGATATTCACATTGTTTGGTAATTTTTATAAAAATAAGTCGTTATTCCATTCGTTTGGTTTCAATGAGTATCCGGTATTAATTGGATTTTTATTATTTAATGATATTTACGGACCAATCGAAACCATTTTATCTTTTCTTGATAATTATTTGTCAAGATTTCATGAATATCAAGCTGATGCTTACGCTAAAAGCTGTGGTTACCAACAAGATTTGGCTCGTGCATTAATTAAGATTTCGAAAGAGAACTTGAGTGGTATGGCTGCTGACAAATTATATTCAATTTACCACTACAGCCATCCAATATTACCAGAAAGACTTGAAGCTTTAAACTATATTTCAGAAGAGAAGGTCTCTATTTAAGTATTCATGTATGTAGATGGGTCAACACCTTCTTCTGGGAAGGAATCGATCTTAACAGCAAATTTTTCTTGAATTTTACCCAATACTTCTTCGTCTTCTTCTGAAGCTATAAAAGAAATAGCAAGACCTTTCGTACCAAATCTACCAGCTCTACCAACTCTATGGAGGTATTGGTCAGCATCTTTACCTAAATCATAATTAATGGCAAGATTGATACGTTCGATATCGATACCTCTACCAAAAACATCGGTCGAAACGCAAATACGTTTGTTGAATTCTTTAAATGATTTGTACCTTTCAATTCTTTCTTCTTGTGGCATGGCTGAATGAACAGCAATACTTGGAAAATTACATGCGCACAATAATTTATTCAATTCATTTGCTCTTTGGGTTGATTTAACAAAAATGATTACTTGATTGAATTCCAAAGAGTCTAATAAATCTGACAACTTTCTATTTTTTTCTTTTTCTTCCAATTTGATGAAATATTGTTGCAAACCGTGTAAAGTCAATTTCGCTTCATCATCAACGTAGATCTCCAATGGACTTTGCATAAATTTTTTACACACAGGTCTGATTTCTTGAGCTAAAGTAGCCGAAAACATCATTACTTGTTTCTGATGTGGAGTTGCTCTAAAGATGTCTTGAACATCCCTTCTCATATCCAAACTCTCCAATACTTTATCACATTCATCAATCACAAATGACTTAACATTGTTTAATCTGATTGATTTTTCTTGAACCAAAGCATGTAATCTACCTGGTGTTGCAACAACAATATGTGGACAAGTATCCTTATTTTTCAACTTTTCAACATCCCTTTTGATTGGTGTACCACCATAAAACACTTCGGTTTTAACATCAGGCATATACTTTGAAAATCTAGCATATTCACTTCTAATTTGATAGGCCAATTCTCTAGTATGACAAATGACAACAGTAGAAATTTCACCAGGAATAGGATCTAATTGTTGCAATGTTGATAAAACAAAAACTGCAGTTTTACCTAAACCAGATTTGGCTTGACACAAGACGTCTGTTCCCAAAATCGATTGAGGGATACAAACTTGTTGCACTTCTGATGGATGCTCAAACCCACAGTCACCAATCGCTCTTAATAGTTCTGGCTTTAATAAAAAGTCTCTAAACCCGGTAGCATGAATACCAACGTAAGAGCCTTTCTTATCAGCACCTTCCTTTTCCTCGGTGACAGTAGTGGTTGGAACTGCGATTTCTTCTGAATCAGAGTAATCTAATAATTCTTCTTGACCTGACATGTTGTTGTTGAAAATTGTGAAAAAAAAAAAAACAACAAACACTGCACGACTATGTTTCGATACTTGAGAAGAGTTCCAGTTAGAACTTTCTTCAGTAAACCTCAGGATACCACAGCCACCGTTGAAAAGGTCAAAAAAGCATTGCAGGAAAATCCTGACTTGATGAAATTGACAATTGAATTCAAGGATTTGTTAAGAAGTAAAGGTATCAATGAAGGCAAACCAAGTTTCTCAACAATGATGAAATTGTTAAGCGATTCAGAAATCAGAGAACATGGCAACAAATTAAAGTCGTTATTGGAGTCTAAAGATTTGGGAATTTCAAAAGAAGAATTGGCCGTGTTGAATGGTGCATTTTTATTTAAAGGTAAAGATATACAATGATTATTTTGCAAATGAAGCAGATATATTAGCAGCTTCCTCTACACCTCTAGCAATTGAACTTCTAATATTACCATCTTCCATCTTTAATAAACCACCAATAGTAGTACCACCTGGTGTACACACTTTACTTTTCAATACAGCTGGATGATCACCAGTTTCTAAGACCATTTTTGCAGTTCCTTCCATTACTTTGGCTGCTGAAATTTTTGCAATGTCATATGGTAATCCCATTCTCACACCGCCATCTATCAAACTTTCCATCATCAACAAAACAAAAGCAGGACCTGAGCCAATCAATGCAGTAGCCGCATCCATGTTTTTTTCAGGTATATTCACAACTAGCCCGATCGAGCTGATCAAATCTTCAACCAACAGTTGCTGCTCTTTGGTCACTTTGTCAGAATATGCAATAGCTGCAGTACCACAACCAAACTTTGCTGGAGTGTTGGTCATTACTTTGGCAATGTATGGTGAAAAAATAGATAATTCCTTGATTGTTGTACCGGCCAATAAACTAATAAATAATTGACCATGTAAGCCACTTGAAACTTCTTCATAAATTTGTTTATACATGTAAGGCTTGCAACCCAAAATTACGATATCAGCTTGTTCAACGGCTTTTTGATTATCTTTAAACGAAATTTCAACTGGGAGGTTTTCAAAGTTCTGCTTGAGTCTAGCTTCATTTGTACCACATGCTATGACTTTAGATGGATTGAAATTCTTTAAAATGGCTGTGATGACAGCTGTGCCCATAACACCGGCACCCAATACCGTAATCGTACCACAATCTTTCATTGATAAATTTTTTTGCACGACAAAATTATCCTTTATCATGTTTAATAAAAAGCTTTTAACTCCATGTCCAGTCTTAAGACCCACGGAGGAGGAGTTCTGGGATCCAATTGGCTACTTATCTTCACCCGCTATTAAAAAATTAGGTGCTGAATACGGTATACTCAAAGTTGTGCCACCGGCGACGTGGAAACCCAAGTTCACGTTGTCTTCTAATTTTAAATTCCATGTCAGAAAACAAGTTATTAGTGACTTGGGAATTACTACCAGATCAAGAAACTTCTTTAGGGAGAATGTAAATAGATTTTTGAAAATGAGAAGAAAGCGTCAATTAAAATTGTATTTTGAGGTTGAAAAGAAAAGAATTTATTATTACGACTTGTATTTAATGGTGGAAAGTTTTGGTGGTTATTCTAGAATGGATAAATCCAAGTGGAAATTGATTAGTCAAAGGTTTGGCTTAAGTTCAGGCTCTTTAAAATCTGAGTATCAGGCTATTAGATATTACGCAAGTTATTTATCTAATCACAAAGATACAGAATTTCCCGACTCAGAAGATGAATTGGACAATTGTTTGGTTTGCGGAGAGAACGATGACCCTTCTGAGACTTTGCTTTGTGATAACTGCGATAATCCGTTCCATATGAAATGCTTAGACCCGCCGTTATCGTCAGTCCCCGCAACCAGTTGGTATTGTGATAAATGTTTAATTGGAACTGGTGAGTATGGATTTGACGAAGATGTTGACACAAAATATTCAATTCCAGAATTTTTTCAATTATGTAGAGAATTTGATCAACAATTTATTGATGAATACAACAATGGAGAACCGTTGGATGTTGAAACGATCGAAGAAAAATTTTGGTCATTCGTTGATATTGAAAAGTCTGATTTAGAAGTGAAATATGGTGCTGATATCCACAATTTAATACCTGGTGAAATCAGCGGATTTCCAATGATGAATACTCCAGGCTTGAAAATCACCCCCGAAAACAAATATTATATTGACCACCCTTGGAATCTTACAAAATTGCCATTTGCAAAAGGTTCTTTATTAAACTATATCAATACATCTATATCCGGTATGACTGTGCCTTGGATATATATTGGCTCCTTGCTATCAACATTTTGCTGGCATGTTGAAGACCACTATACATTATCGGCCAACTATTGTCATTTTGGTGCCACCAAAAAATGGTATGGTATTCCTTCGAAATATGCCGATAAATTTGAGAAGCTAATGAAAAGTTCGGCACCAGATTTATTCCAAAAACAGCCGGATCTCTTACATCAATTAGTTACTTTGCTATCACCAATGAAATTGATTGAAAATGGAATACCTTGTATGTACGCTGACCAGCAACCAAATGAATTTGTAATCACATTTCCAAGAGTGTATCATGCAGGTTTTAATTGTGGGTTTAATTTTAATGAGGCTGTCAATTTTGCTATGGATGAATGGCTAAGTTTTGGACAAAAGGCAATTGTTGACTATAAACCAATAAAAAAAGAAAATGTATTCAATCATTATGAGTTGGTTGAAAATATTTTAAAAGAGTTTGTCAATAATGGTAAAAATTATAATTTGGCTAAAACCTCAGTTGAAAGCTTTGAAAATTTTATTGAACATCAAATAGATTTGTTGAACCAATTGTCTTATCCAAGAGAGATAAGAAAAAAAGAGTATAAGGCTCGAAAATTTGACATTGAACAAAGAGGCGAAGCTGAGGACGAAGAAGACGATTTATGCCATGTTTGCAAATGTAAATTAGGGTTCCAGTACTTTGAACAATCAAAAAACACACAATTGCTAACACCAGAAGTTTCTCCCAAAGAATTTATTAAGAAAGAAGAAAATGACGTGGCAGCTAAGATTGCAGAATCCACATCGAGTGAATTATCGGAATTGAACAAGCCTTCTTGTATGATGGACGAATTTGACAGACTAATACAAGAAGCTAAATTACAGACTGATACTAGAAAAAGAAGAAAAAGAATACCAGCATCGAGGCCAAAAAAGAGAAGAATAGTTGATGAGGTAAATCATAAATTTTGTCTAGATTGTATAATCAAAAACCCCACTGAAGGTAAAATAATTTACCAAACTGACATAGAGAGTTGCAGGAACTTGATTATTGATGTGAAGAAAAAGTTAAGTAGTAATTTATGATGAGTAATTCAAAAGTAATACAAACGTAATCTTTGTTACCAGATTTAACTTTCATATGACGAAGCTCGGTCCGGATTATGTAATATACACATTATTTTTTTTTTTTTTTTTTTCCTTGGTGGGGGAATAAAGTCATTTATAATTTTTCAGTCAACATTAGATAACAAAAACATGTCTTTTGTAGGTGGCGGATCAGAATGTTCAGTTAATGGGAACGTTGTATCCCAGTTTAACAAACATACACAGCAAGATAGATCATTGCAGCAACAAGTTTCAAACCAACAAAACTTGCAACAAAATGGTGGCTTCAAATCAGACAATTTGATGAACTTAAGAGATAGACAAAATTTAGATCAGTTCATGAAGGGTAATGCACCTAACACATTCCAGTTTCAGCCAATGAGACATGAGTTGAACCATATTCAAAGTGGAAGCAGTATTCAAAGTCCAAGCTTAAATTGGACTCAGGATTTTAAAACCCATTCTCCGGTTCCACAACAATCAATAGGTCAATCTACGACAAAAAACGGACAATGGGCAAACGAGTTTCAAGTACCCCAACAACAACAGCAGCAGCATCATCAACAGCAGCAACATCAACTTCACCATCAAGCGCATCAGCAATATATGCCGAGGTTATCGGGATATCGTCCAATGATGGGAATGAATACAATGTATCAGCCACAACAACAAGATGTCAAACAAGATGTTAAACAAGAGACACAAGTTGACTGGGATAACCAGTTCAAGGAAATTGAAGAATTAACATCGCAATCGGAAAAAGTAGAAGAAATTGAAAGACAGGAATCTCCCGACATCATAATTGATGATAAATATCAAGCAACCTTCCAGGAAGTTTGGGATGGATTGAACTCCCAAGCTTTCGAAAATGATTTCATTGACCAACAGTATGAAGAGTTTAAACAGACACAAAGAAGTGGTATTCCTGCCAACATGAACCAATGGGAGCGAGACTTTGCGAAATATGCATCAACAAGGGCTCATTTTGGTGACTATCAGTTTGAAGAAGCACAAAATAATCAATTCCTAGACTTACCAGCGGATCAGGATCCGTATGAAATTGGTTTGCAATTAATGGAAAATGGTGCCAAGTTATCTGAAGCTGCTTTAGCTTTTGAAGCTGCAATTCAAAAGAACGATAAACATATAGATGCATGGTTGAAATTAGGTGAAGTACAAACACAAAATGAAAAGGAAATTGCTGGTATAAGTGCGTTGGAAAAGTGTTTAGAATTGCATCCTGAAAATTCAGAGGCATTAATGAATTTAGCCATCAGTTATATTAATGAAGGTTATGACAACGCCGCATTTGCGACGTTAGAAAGATGGATATCAACAAAATATCCTCAATTGTCCCAGAAAGCCAGATTGGAGAACCCTAACATATCAGACGAAGACAGATTCACATTGAATAAAAGAGTGACTGAATTATTTATGAAAGCAGCTCAGTTGTCTCCGGATCAAGCTAATATGGATGCGGATGTGCAAATGGGATTAGGTGTGTTATTCTATGCAAATGAAGATTTTGACAAAACAATCGATTGTTTCAAAGCTGCGTTATCTATAAAACCAAATGATCCAATTTTATGGAACAGATTAGGTGCTTCGTTAGCAAATTCAAATCGTTCTGAAGAGGCTGTGGATGCTTATTTTAAAGCGTTACAATTGAAACCCACCTTTGTGAGAGCAAGATATAATTTAGGGGTCTCATGTATTAATATTGGATGTTATAAAGAAGCTGCGCAGCATTTATTGAGTGGGTTAAGTCTACACGAAGTTGATGGTGCCAATGATACAAATTTGAATCACAATCAAAGTACAAGTTTAATGGAGACTTTAAAACGTAGTTTTATTGCGCTTGAACGTAGAGATTTAGTTGAAAAGGTAAAACCAAATATGGATTTGAATCAATTCAGAGACGAATTTGATTTTTAATGTATGATTTTTTTTAATGAGTGTTTTTGAGATAACTGCTCTAATATTATTATTAATAAGTTCGTCTTATTTCTTCTTGTCATTGCAGTATGCACCGTTAATGTTCAAGTTTGAAAATTCGGATATTCAAGAATTCGTCAAGATATTGAGTTATTTGTCCAACGATTTAAATGTTTACTTCACAAAAACAATCAGCGATAAAAACCTACAAAATTTCAATATCTTTGGGGTTTATAAATTTAATGTATTTGGATCCTGTCAGGATCTACAATGTTACTACTGCCCGGGGTTGAATATTGCGCTTACGTTTATAATCAGTATCGAACGACAGTTAGAGGTGGAACTACAGTCATTGTATTATGAGTTGAGTGACCAAGCCTGTTTGGAAACAGACTTCTGTTTGATCAAACATTACAACCTTGCGTGCTTTATAGTACAAGGCATTACAATCTTCACACTAGCTCTAATTGTGGTAAATATAATTTTTTGTTTGTTAAAATACAAGTGGAAAATTGCAATCTACATTTTGTTATTTCTTTGCATCAATTCAATTTTTTTGGCAATTTTAAAAATTTACTTTATCATGGATAGTTATAAGAAATTCAAAATTGGGGAATCTAAAATGAACTACGGGCCATGGATTATACTCAATTTATTGATCTTTATTAGTTATATACCTTCTTAAACGCTTGATCAAAGTCATTTATAATATCATCAATGAACTCTGTACCGATCGAGACTCTAATCAATCCTTTTGTGACACCGCTAGCAAATTTTTCTTCGTCGTTCAATTGTTGATGGGTGGTAAACCATGGAGCAATGACTAAAGTCTTGGAGTCACCAACATTAGCTAAGTTGGATGCAATCTCCAAACTATCCACCAACTTAGGAGATGCTTCATCAAATGGATCCTGTGAGCTCAGTTTGATATCTTTGACTGTGAACGATAACGCACCACCAAAATACTTAGCGTTATGATTCAAATATTTCTTACTCAACTCGTGGGATTCATGTGAAGGCAAACCCAAATAGCTAACAGATTCAACGTTTGGATGCTTTTCTAACCATTGAGCTAATTTTAAAGCGTTGTAACTTTGTCTTTCGAGTCTTAAAGATAAGGTTTCCAAACCTTGCAACAATAAAAAGGCGCCAAAAGGATTTAAAGCGGGGCCCAAATCTCTCAATAATTCGATTCTCAAATGGCCGATAAAAGCAGCTTTGCCTAAAGCTTCACTCAAAATCAATCCATGGTAACCTTCTGAAGGTTTTGAAAATTGGGGAAATTTCTCAGGGTATTCAGTCCATGGAAAATTACCTGAATCGATGACAACACCAGCAATGGTCGTACCATGACCACCAATCCATTTAGTGGCTGAATGGACAACAATATCAGCACCATGAGCGATTGGATTGATTAAAAATCCTCCAGCCCCAAATGTATTGTCAACAACAACTGGAATACCATTTTCATGAGCTAATTTAACAATCTTTTCAAAATCTGGAACATTGTATTTTGGATTTCCAATTGATTCTAAATAAATAGCTTTTGTTTTATCATCAATCAATTTTGCAAAATCTTCAGCTGAATCACCGTTTACAAATCTTGCTTCAATTCCTAATCTTTTAAAAGCCACTTTAAATTGATTATAAGTACCACCATACAAGTAACTTGTACTAAGAAAGTTGTCACCACTATGAGCCAATCCTGCAATTGCTAAAAATTGCGCTGATTGTCCGGATGATGTAGCCAAAGCACCAATACCACCTTCCAAAGCAGCAATTCTTTGTTCAAACACATCGTTGGTTGGATTCATGATTCTTGAATATATATAACCTGGTGTTTCTAATCCAAATAATTGTGCACCATGCTTTGAATCATTGAAAACATACGATGTAGTAGCATAGATTGGTGGTGCTCTTGGTTTGTGAGGCTTTTCAGCTTCTTGTCCAGCGTGCAATTGTAAAGTATCAAAGTGTAAAGTCATTGTTGAGCTCAAATTTGTACAATTATTAAGCTTTATATAAATTGTGGTTTTCCACTTTTCATATCCGATTTTGTTAATTGTGTGTGAAATTTCACGTGATTTGGCGGCTAAAAAAGTCTTCTGTCGTACAAAACTGCGAAACGACGTATCTCGAGATCCCTACAAAAATAACTGTGGATGCGAATTGATGCAAAATAGTCGAGGCTACGTGTAGTGGTATAGGAATAAAAAAACATGGTGCAATAAACTTTTTTGAAGACATTGCAGTTATTACTTCGATACCGATACTTGTTTGGACTCAATATGCGAAACTAAATTGCGTTTTTTCTTTCTAAAATCAAGTCGATGGTTGATTCATCCAATCTAATGTATTTTCAATATGAATAATAATCACTTTTAGTTTTCATTAGGTTTGATGTATTATTTTTGAAATGGCAATATTTGAACTTGATAGCTTCAAAACCGATCAATTTGCTTCTCAATCACAAGTGGGTTATGTGATGTCGACTCATTGAATCAGAACCAGTCTGAAAAAGAATGAAAGTAATAAAGTGGTAGTTTTTGTAGCTAACTATATAGTTTTGAAAAGGATTCAGAGTCACATATGATATTTTTTAATGTACTTGGGCAAGCGTTGCAGCTTGTTGACTGCAATATAGATTATTAAAATGAGAATATTATTTCAGGTATTTTTTTATCAACAAAAAATAATTTTCACGCGAACATCAATGAATTCATATTCTCTACCATATGAACAAGGAGATTACTCAAAGACATTCAAACCTAATACCAAGACCAATGTGCTCGATAGTTTTCTTGACTTGGTGACCAAATATAAGAAAATAGTTTTATTGATAATTACATTGGTAATATTATCATTATTTACCAATGTTCCATACATTCCACACTTCACAATTAATTCCTCACCAAAAGTGGTGATTATCCTAGCTGCAAACGAGGGTGGAGGGGTGTTGAAATGGAAGTCACCCCAAGAATGGTCCGTTGAAAGATCATCAATTGCCAATAAAAAAAATTATGCAAAAATACATGGGTATGGGTTAACAATTAAAGATATGACTATTAAAAAAAGATATAGCCATGAATGGAGAGAAAGCTGGGAAAAAGTGGATATATTGAAACAAACAATGAGACAATTTCCAAATACGGAATGGTTCTGGTGGTTAGATCTACACACATATATAATGGAACCACAAATTTCTTTGGAACAACATTTTTTGAATAATCTTGAAAATGCCACATACAGAACCTTGGAAGATTTCAATCCATTGAATTTAAATAAAGATTTGCCATATGTAGACTACACTCAACCAATTGATATGGTGATAACTCAAGATTGCGGTGGGTTCAATTTGGGTTCTTTCTTATTAAGAAGATCACAGTGGTCAGAAATGTTGTTAGACATTTGGTGGGACCCTGCCATGTATGAGCAAATGCACATGCAATGGGAGCATAAAGAACAAGATGCCTTGGAAACTTTATATTCAACTCAGGCTTGGATCAGAGAAAGAATTGGATTTTTACCATTGAGAAAGATCAATGCTTTCCCGCCAGGTGCATGTAGTGATCAAGCTGATGATCCACAGTATTTTTTTAAAGATCATGATTTTGTCGTCAATATGGCTGGTTGTGAATGGGGTAGAGATTGTTGGGGCGAAATGGAACATTATAAAGCCTTGTCAAAAAAATTACATCAAAAGTGGTATAAATTTTGGTGAACATCCGTTGTTTAAAGTATAGATGAAAATCAAAGTCATATCGGTGAGTTTTGAATTCTTAAATTTTATAATTGTGCCCAAAAATTGAAGATATTTGTAATGTATAGCTTATCTCGATAATTTTATAATGATAATTTGAAGATGAGAGAGATGGCATTGATCTGCTTAGAAACACTCACGCTACCGTATATGTGTCATTAATTCTTAAACACTTAAATTATTAGCTTAGGGTTTGCGCATACTCGTCAGTAACTCTAAATTTGTAGATTTCAAAGGTGAACAAGAATAAGCAGTCTAATCAGTATTGCTGAAGAGATCAACGAGTGTAATTTGTTAGATTTTGGTTATATAGTATACAAATCAAGTGTAGAATTTCACAATTTTGCAATATATAATCTAGGAGTATTTCACATAGTCAAAATGATTTAAAAGTTGTGAAAGAAAGTAACATCTAATCATTGTTGGTTCTATTCTAGATTTAAAAATACATTGAATTTAGCCACCAAATCAAATTTCATTTCAAACAAAAAAAAAAAAAACAAAAAAAAAAAGAATCACTTTGCCTTCTTATCAAAAATGTCTTTACAAATGTCCATGGTTTTCGGAACCATGATTCTTCAAATGAGTTTCCTTTTATTATTAGTTGTTCCTTTGCCTTACGTTGTTCGGTCTAACATTGTCAATGTCACTTTTAAATTACAAAAATCTCAAAATTTTAGAGTTTTTTTAACTTTCTCATTGATTCTCATGGGGTTACAATTTTTTGATTGTTTGCAAAAATTAAACAAATTCAAACACTTAGATACTAATATCATTTATTCAGGTACTAATTATGATCAATTAGCATCTAAATTTTATGCGCAAAGAAACTTATATTTAAGTGGTGCAATCTTATATTTACAAATGGCTATTGGGACTGTGATTACAATTGTTCGAAAATTAGTTTTAAAGCAAACACAAATAAAAGAATTCGGTAAAAAGACAGACGATTCTACAGAAATCGTTAAATATAAGCAATTGATTGAATTGAAACAAAAGGATGTCGATACATTAAAAAAGCAAATTTCTGGGATTCAATCTGCTTACGATTCGTTAAATTCGGAAACACAAGTAAATAAATCTGAGTAAATCAAAAATGTCCACTATAATTACCACTTATTAGATTTCTGAACGTTGGAACTTCCCTGTTGTTCTCATAAATTGTACAATACCTTATCGTTGGATCTTTGATTTCAAATTTGACTTGTACACCTTGTTCACTCTCAACACCTTGGCCTTCAGTCATAAATCTTACTATTAATTTTTCTTCACCATTCAAATGCAATGGATGATTATATCTCCATGTAATTCTATTTTTTTCTTTATTAAAGGCACCTTGTGGCTTGGAAGACGCTGATGTTGCCTGACAATTGTCTAATGCAACCGAAACAATAAAATTCTCCAATAGCACTGGTTCCACTGATTTTATACTAATCATCAAACTTGATTGATGCGGTTCATACTTCCAAATCTGTTGTATACTAATAGGAGGCTGTGCATTTTGAGTCAAATATTTGAGACCTCCCAAAGTTTTTGATGAAATAGCTTCTGGATGAATTCTATAAAGATTGTCACCTAATTCCTCCATAAATGCCGTGTTCACGATCAATTTATCATAGTGATATGGTATTGAAACAATCAAAGGAGAAGAAATTTCTCCAACGTAACTAAAGGCAACTTCTCCAACAACAGAAGACTTGGTCAATTGACCGTCTTTAAAGTTAGCGCTAACAACTTCAGCGATTGACGTATTTAACCCACTTTCATTTAACGTTGCGTGTTTAAAATCACTTTGTAATAAATTTCCCGTGTCTTGTGGTTGAAGAAATGATGGTGCACGCACGGATTCACGTGGTAATTCCCGTTGTAAAACTGTAGAATCACGTTGCAAAACTGTAGAATCACGCTGAGTGGCTTTTCTAGCTGGAGGTGGTGCTGGCGCATTTTTATGACCATTTGGTTCAGGAAATGTAAACGTAGTGTTCTCCGGTGTTTTCAAATCATCTTCACCTGCTTCAAATGAATATCTTTGATCGGGTACTTCTGGTGCTAACTTTTCGTGGTTTAATCTGTGCAATAAATCCTCATCAGTGTCATCAGTATCATCATATCGAACAACATTTGGTGAGTCGGGGGTTTCAGCGGATTCGGGGGTTTTGACTGTTGGAATTTGATGTGCCGACAGTTGACTAAATGACTGAATAGCTTGCGCAGGTGGTTGAATGCTTTGAGGAGGGGATTGGAACGTCTCAACGGGTGATTGAACGGCTTGAATAGGTTGTTGAACCAGTTGACGAGCTTGAACGGGCTGTTGAACTTGTTGAAATGGTTGTTGTGCTGGCTGAATAGGTTGTTGTACTGGCTGACTAGATTGTTGTACTGGCTGACTAGATTGTTGTACTGGCTGACTAGATTGTTGTACTGGCTGACTAGGTTGTTGTACTGGCTGACTAGATTGTTGAACAGGTTGAAGTGGCTGTTGAAAAGGTTGAAAAGGTTGATTTTGTTGCTGTTGTTGAGGTGTTGACTTTTCAATTGGTGGTGGAGCTGATTCTTTTCTTTCGGGTTGCGGCGTTTGTGGTAACTGAGTTGATCTTCTAGTAGTATTTCTAGTCAAAGTTGAGGGTGTAGTCGCAATTGAAGCATTTTCAGGAATGACACCGGCTTCGCTTGTAAATTTTTTATCTTTATTCTTACGTCCAAAAATAGATCCTACCTTCGACTTTATTCTTGATTGTCTTTTTTCAGAAGTCGGTGTCTTCGAAAATGAAGTAACGCTATTTCTTTTCGAAGTCGGTGCAGGAGCTGGTGCAGATTTTGGTGGAATTTGAAATTCGGTATTTAATAAATAATCCAATTGAGATTTCATCTCATTATTTAATTTGAAACTTCCTAACAAATAGTTTGTAGAATTTTCATTGTTTTTAATTTCTTTATTCAACTTATTATTATGTAACTGCACAAAGTTCAAAACAGTATTAAATAATGTTTGAATCTCGATTTTTTTAAAGTCCTCTAAATTTTGAAATCCTTGAGGAGCTGAGTAGTTCCATTTATATTCATCCAAATTCTGAGAAATTTCTTGCAATTCTTGTCCATTGATTATCAATTCACTAATTCTGACGTCTTTCTCAATTAAATTTTTCAAGGGGTCTATGATTTCCAATTTTACATTTTTGATCAATACTTGATTATTATTTTCTTCCAACTTCAAAGCACTAGACAAGCAGTTCCAATTTCTTGGAAAATTATTAAATCCAACCTTACTACGTTGACTTATTCTATTTGCATCTTCAATCAACTCATGTAATTGAGAATTATATGATTTTAATGTTGCTTCATATTTATTAAACCAACCGATCAAATCTTTATTGACAGCAGTCGATCCCTGGATAGTATTAGGGATAATTTGAGCTGCTTGCTGCGGTGTTTTGGATGTTAAAATGGTGGTAGCAAAATTATAAGATTCCTCCATTATGGCTAAGTTATGGAATAAATGGTAATTGTTGTTGACTCCATGCAGTAGTGTAAGATGTCAACTTTTACGAGACATTTTCTAGACTTCCTATTTGGGTAGTATACCAGCAGCAAGATTATAATTGAGATTTTGGGGCGTGCAAGATTTTTCCTTTTTTTTTTTGTTTGTCCAGTTCGAAGTAACCAAGAGTAAACCAGCCAACACAAGAAGATTCAGAAGACCTAAATAATCAAATCTTAATAAACTTGCCTTGTGTTAAATGTTGGCTGTCAAGTGTTGATCATTGCAGATTTCCGTGTATTCTAGTCTAAAATCGAGTCTAAACTCGAATTCCAGTCTCAGACGTACGTATTTGGGCAGTTTTGATGTAGGGCATAGACCATGATACATACAATAATGATGTTTCGTAAACGTAACAATCGAATTGTAAATCTTGTGAAATTGATTATAGATTAATCCTGCATACTGCTTATCTATAAGGTGCTAAGAAAAATTTTATATTAATTTTCTAGACTAAATTTTCAATTTCAATTTAATTGGGCGATAAGCGTCGAGATCTGAATCATGTTTAATATAAATATAGGACCTAGGCCAGTTTAAACGTTGGTTTGTAACATAATACAATGTCTTCGAATTATACTGACTCAGGTACAGGTGGTGATGTTTTTCAAGTCGACTTGAATAAGCAGTTTGACAAAGCCGACATGGTCTGGATTGGCACCGCTGGTGTTTTGGTCTGGATCATGATTCCAGGTGTTGGTTTGTTATACAGTGGGTTGTCAAGAAAAAAACACGCATTGTCGTTAATGTGGGCAGCGTTGATGGCCGCCTGTTTAACTACTTTCCAGTGGTTTTTCTGGGGTTATTCATTAGCTTTTGCTCATAATGGATCTTCATTCTTAGGTACTTTATCCAACTTTAGTTTGATGAATGTTTTGGGGGCTCCTTCAGTTGTGGCAACATTACCAGATATGTTGTTCTGTATGTATCAAGGTATGTTTGCCGCTGTTACTTCCATTTTGATGGTTGGTGCTGGTTGCGAAAGGGCAAGATTGGCCCCAATGATGGTATTTTTGTTTATTTGGTTGACCGTCGTTTATTGTCCGATCGCGTACTGGACTTGGAACACAAAAGGTTGGTTAGCTACTTTGGGATCTTTGGATTTTGCCGGTGGTGGTCCTGTCCATGAAAACTCCGGTTTTGCAGCTTTGGCTTATTCCTTGTGGTTGGGCAAAAGACACGACCCATTGACTCAAGGTAAAGTTCCCAAATATAAACCTCACTCAGTCTCTTCAATTGTTATGGGTACAGTGTTTTTGTGGTTTGGATGGTATGGTTTTAATGGTGGGTCCACAGGTAACGCTTCCATTAGATCTTGGTATGCATGCGTAAACACAAACATTGCTGCTGCATGTGGTGGTTTAACTTGGATGTTTGTGGATTATTTTAGAACTGGTGGTAAATGGTCGACTGTCGGTTTATGTACCGGCGCAATTGCCGGATTGGTTGGTATAACTCCTGCAGCTGGATATGTTCCAGTATATACATCAATTATTTTTGGGATTGTTCCAGCAATTATTTGTAATTTGGCTGTTGATTTGAAAAATTTATTACAAATTGATGATGGTATGGATGTCTTTGCTTTACACGGGGTTGGTGGTTTTGTTGGTAACTTTATGACTGGGTTATTTGCAGCTGACTATGTTGCCATGATAGATGGTACAGAAATTGCTGGTGGTTGGATGAATCATCACTGGAAACAATTGGGTTACCAGTTAGCCGCCTCAACATCTATCGCTGCATGGTCTTTTGTTGTAACCTCTATTTTATTGTTAGTAATGGACAGAATTCCATTCTTAAGAATCAGATTGCATGAAGACGAGGAAGTTTTGGGCACTGACTTGGCTCAAATTGGTGAGTATGCCTATTATGACGAAAGTCACGATCCAGAGAACTCACCTTATGTTTTAGAACCGATCAGATCAACCGATGCAATCAAAGAAAAATTGAAGGCATCAACAACAAAACAAAATGAAGTAATAGATGGGGTTGAAGGATCAGAGAGTCCAGATGAAGAATTTAAAAAATAACTACTGGCTAGTGTGTATTAATAAATAATATGATTAAAATGTCTCAGTATAACAGTATATGTCAGTATTATTTTTCTTTCTTGCTATTTGACAGGCATGTTTAATTGTGTTTGTGAATTTTTTTGGGCCACATGATGCAACCGCTATTGACTTATGATCAACGTTTTGTATTATTTCCTCGATCAGTGGGCGACCATAATTTATGCTACATGTGGATCTGATGGAAATCGCGCTTTTTTCTAAGCTAAATTGCTCATCTTTTTCTTGTTGCGTAATGAAAATTTCGATGTCAACATCAAACTTTTTCAACTCATCCAATATATGCCTGAACCAAATTGTGTTTTCCTTTTGCTTTATAACCCAAACAATTTTTACGTATGGAAACCTTGTTCTGAATAAGTAGTCTTGTTGACTTTCCTTTTCTTCAATTTCTTGTAGCAAAGCTAAACATACCGGAAATGTGAATGCGCCCCCGCTTCCAGCTCCAAAAAATAAAACCGAGTCGAACGAAATAAACGGCTGGTGAATAGCACCATACGGACCATGAAACATGGCTTTCATTCTAACAACATCCTCTACTTGTGATAAATGATTATACAACTTCTTAGTGAAACCTTTTTGAACTCTCATCAAGACTTTGATCTCGCCTGATTCAGCTAAAGATGAGATTGTGAATGGATGATACTGAAAATATTTCACTTTTGGTACATTTAAGTATATGTGCTGACCCGGTTTCCACTTCGAAATTTTATTATACCATGGAGATTTACAGGTGTCAACGGGTATTGTAATCAAAATAGTATCTTTATCTAGAATCTCAAATGTTGATTGGCCTTTTGTTGGAGATTTCTTTGCGTGAACATATGCCATTACCTTTGAGAAGACTCTATCTATAACTAAGCCATGAACAGCAATTAAAACTGCTGCTCGATTACCTGCATTGTGAATAAATGACATGAACAACATAATAAATGCAAAAACTCTATGTTGAACTAAAAAGAATTCATATGCCCATTTTCTCATAAATTTCAAACTTGCCCAATTTAGAAGCGTGAAACTACCATATGCCATGAATCCAAATATTTGTGGTGGAATTATAATCATAATTTTAAAATTCAAACTTAACCAATAGTAACAAGCCAAAGCAAAATGAATTGAAATCATAATCCACATAATTCTACTCAACCATTTATGTAAAAATTCAACCCTATCATGTTGTAATCCCGAGAGTCTTGTCAAGACATCATTTTTCATTACGGAAAACATCAATGTCGGCAAACTTCCCATTGCCACTTTCGAGATTCTTTTTGAAATTATATAGTATCTTGGTTGATAATCTAGATCCTTTGTTTGAGCAAAACAAAAACCAATATTAATACCACAGAACACAATAGCCAAAAGTATCAAGCTTGGTTGAAAATAAAACCCTTTAATATTTACACAATTGGTCCATAATTCCCACTTCTTAACAAATTTGAAATACTTGTGACCTCTATTGGGACCCGAATTATTCAAATACTTCGGGATATAATGGAATAATAAACCATGAGCTCCTAATAACATTATGGTCATGACAAATATCAACCATTCATATTTGTTATTTCTATTACTTTCAACAAAATACTGTACATCAAATGGAATGCCCATTTTTAACGATTAAACATTGGAATTAAGATGATATTTATAGAACTGCATAATTTAGTGATTGGTGGATTTATCGATGCCAAGTTGCAAAACTCGAAAAAAAAAAAAAAAAAAATATATATATATAATATACTCAAAATCTGTAAGTTAAAATGAGAACTAACGATGAATTACTTACTTTTTATTATTATTGCTGTTGTTACTGCTGATAACTGGGCAACTTATCCAAAAGTTCCTAAAACTGCTTCAATCAATGGTTTTGCAGATCCAATTTATGATTTGTTACCTGATTGCGCCAAATCTTGTGTTAAGATAAGTACTAGTAATACACCATGTCCATACTGGGATACTGGTTGTTTCTGTGTTATGCCTCAATGGTCCGGTTCCGTCGCCCAATGTTGGGCTCAAAGTTGTAAAGGAGAAGAAATTGCTTCAGCTACATTTTTGGCAGAATCACTTTGTTCGACAGTTGGTGCAAATACTTGGATGATGCCAGCTTCAATTTCAACAATGTTAGATAAGGCTGCAGGAAGTGCAACACCAGTTACTACAATCGAAGGTAAAACTGCAATGTCCTGGGTCACGGCCCCAGGTAGCTCAGTTGCCGAGACGGGTGCATCCGAAACGATGTCTTCCATAACACTTGACTCTGTAACTGCTGAAACAAGTTCCAGATCTACTTCCAGCTCCAGCTCCACTTTCGATTCTAGTTCTAGTACTGGCTCAAGTTCTACCGCTCCAGCCAGTTCTACTTCAAATAAGGCCATTTTGCAGTCAGCTAGTATTGGCACAATAATTATTGGTGTATTTAGTTTCTTATTTTAATATACTTGATCTATTTTGTATTTTACCGGATGTTGTTATTTCCTCTTAACTCCACATTTAAGATAACTTACATTAAAATCTTGTGGTGAAGCCCAATTAAAACAAAATATTTAAGTAACTATGCATGACAAGAAAAGTTATAAAAAATTATCTTTTCCATCAGTGAGGATTTATCGGGGATTTAACAACCCCGATCATGGATAATTTAGGCATGTCTTTTGCCTATTTGAGAGGTTTCATAAATTCAAGATATCTTTTGATGAAAATTTTTATACTTGTAAAAAGTTTCGCCAAACTATTTAATCAGAAGAAATTTCCTGTAAAACAGAATTAACCAATTCACTCACTAATGTCAACCGCTGCTAATCAATGGGCTACTTACCCAAGTGTCGCTAAATCTGCTTCAATTAATGGTTTCGCTGATTCGATTTATAGTCAATTACCAACTTGTGCTCAACCATGTGTCAAAGAAAGCACCAGTAGCACTCCATGTCCATATTGGGATACAGGATGTTTATGTGTTATTCCAACTTTTACTTCAGCTGTAGGTGAATGTATTGCTAAAAACTGTAAGGGTTCGGATGTTACTAATGCTGAAGCTTTAGCTGTTAATGTTTGTAAAAAGGCTGGTGTTTGGGAGCCATATTGGATCATCCCTGCAAGTGTTTCTTCCGACTTAGCTAATGCTGCTGCTGAAACTGCTACTGCTTCAACTGCTGAAGAGGCAACAAGTGTTCAAGCTACTACTGATGATACCACAGAAACATCTCAGCCTGTTAAAACTGATGTAGCCACTGATGCTTCAACGGAAGCTACTCAACCTGCTACCACTGAAGCTACTACTTCAGCACCAGAATCTTCTACTCAAACACCAGAAGTCAGCGCGGAATCTTCATTCGAAGAAACTAGCTCTGCTGAAACTTCGTCGTCTGAGCCATCTGTTGCACCTTCTTCCATTGAAACTCAATCAGAATCAACTTCCATTGACACTTCGGCAGCAACTGTTGCTATTGCCAATGGGGCTAACTCACCAGCAATTGCTATTGGTGGTGTCGTTGCATGTTTAGCTGCTTTAATTTAATCTAAAATTTAATTCTCACAATTGTGTACTAATAATTATACATCTTGTTTTTATGTAATAATAACTTTATTATGTGATTGTGTGGTGAACTGTGTTAAAAAATATAATGCAAATAGTAAAGGTAATAAATAAAATTCCCTTTTTCTGCAGAAAACTGCACAACAGATTGCGCTTGCAATTATGTAACAATTTTTTTCATACTGATTAATACTTCTGTTCTTACAGCTCAATTGTTAATTGTAGTTTGTTGAATTTTTGATGGGAAGTACTTTCGAACTATATTTAAACACAAGCAAGTAGGTTAAACACAAAATCATGTAGAACATCCTACTCTTTGATCAATCTCTTGTCAAGTTCAGAAACTGCAGGCAGTAACGTAATCTTTTCAAGAATTGCAAAATCAGAAATCCAGTAACGACAAAAGCAAAAGGATGTAACAAAGTGATAAAGCGCAACAGAAACTTTAGTGGAAATAATGCCGATCGATATTCTCACGGAAGATTAATTTCTTTTGAACCTGTGCGCAAAAATACAACAGGTGGGTACAGAACGTTTTAAGATCATTTTCATTAAATATGCATCTAATAGGGACTACGTATTTAGTACGTATATACTTAGTAGCTAAATAGACTATATGTACAAATAGACTTTGCAGACTATATTATATAAATCATCATTTTCGCTCAACTAAAAATGCTATAAATGATTGATAACTCAGATGAGATCAATCTCATTTTTACTTAGTATCGTACTTTATCTATAAGGTAATAACGCAAATTATTTATTGTGGATTCTGTGGCTAGGACAAGCGCAATTATTACACAGTGCAAATATTCATACGGCCAAAATGACACTAGAAAATACGTCAAACACCTACCAAGAAATGTGTAGCACGTGATATGATGCTTGTAACCGATGCCGTACATTTTAGCACACACTGCATATGGAGATTTATACAAAAGCTGCAACAAATCTTGGAAAAGATTATCAATTCTCATCATTATCCATTATGAAGAAGGCAGATTCAGTAGTTGAAGAGATTACTGAAATTGAGGGAAATCACGATGTGAAGGAAATAGAAAAAGATGAGATTATAAAGTCAAGCAACAAATCAGTTGATATTGAGTCAGCCGTGTCTTTACCTCCCGACATTGAGGAAATACCAGAAATCGTCAGAGATGTTGTTGATTTTGAGAATGATCCAAACACTCCGGTTTTAACATTTAGATATTTCTTACTATCATTGATCTTTATTCCACCAGGTGCATTTATAGACACATTCACGTCATTCCGTACCACCTCGGCTGCATACTCTATATTTTTTGTTCAATTGGCGTCACATTGGTTAGGAATGTGGTTGGCTAAAGTTCTACCCGACAAGAAAATTGGTTACGGACGATATAAATTTAGCTTGAACCCGGGTCCATGGTCTATCAAAGAAACAGCCATGGTTACGATTACTGCGTCGTCTGGTGCTACTGGAAGTTTGGGTACAAACTGTATTGCTTTAGCTGAAGTTTATTACAATCAAACTGTCAACCCAGCAGTTGCAATATTCTTCATGTGGTCAATCGTTTTTGTTGGTTACAGTTATAGTGGCCTTTCAAGAAACTTTTTATTATATGACCCACAATTTATTTGGCCCCAATCTTTGATGAGTACTACCTTATTTCAGAATCAACGTAAAAGCCATGGATCAATGAGAGTCTTTTTTATTGTTTTGATTGGTGTTTGTTTATGGACATTTTTGCCGGAATATGTATTTCCAATGCTTAGTTCTTTGGCTTTGCTTTGCTGGTGTGCACCCAGAAATTATGTTGCAAATTTCATTGGTAGTGGTTTGGGTGGTATGGGGCTCCTAAACATTTCGCTTGATTGGTCAAATATTACTTCATCGATTATGTTGCAACCGTATTACGTGATAGTAATCAATTTTGTTGCATTTGTATTTGGAGCATGGATATTGATTCCAGCCGCAAAATGGGGCGATCTCAGTAACTTCAAGCATGGATTGATGTCAAATAAATTATTTTTATCGAACGGTACATTATATCCTACAAATCAATTGCTCACGCCAGATTTACAATTGAATTTAACCAGATATGAAGAATTGGGACCCGTTCATCTTGGAACCCAGAGAGCTTGGGATATGTTTTTCGATTATGCATCATTCATTAGCGGTATCGTATGGGTGGTTTTTTTTGGTTACAAAGGCTTAAAGGTGTCATTCAAAAAACTTCTTGCCTCAAAAGGAAACTTGTCAGCCCAGTATACCGATAGATTAAACAAGATCCAATCCAGTTATGCAGAAGTTCCACTATACTGGTATGTCATTTTATTCATTTGTTCATTTGTTTGTTTGTTGGTTATATTCGCAACTGATTCATTGTTCATGCCATGGTGGTGCATGATTGTGGCTGTTGGTCTTGGATTTGTTATCGTTGTCCCAATGTCATGGTTATATGCATTGACAAATTATGAATTACCAATTGGTACGTTTAACGAATTAATATATGGTTATATGATTCAACATTCAAAACACAGACATCCAGCATCAGCTTTGAGTTTTTCTTCAGTTGCAGGTGATGCTTTTTATAGAGCTATTTACATTTTGCAAGATCAAAAGATTGGTCATTATATGCATTTACCACCAAGATACACATTCTTTAGTCAAATATTCGGCGAAATATTGGGTGTTCCTATCAATTACGCTGCACTCTCGTGGGTTTTGAAAACAAAAAAGGATTATTTAAATGGAACAAAAGTTGATCCAATGCACCAGTGGACCGGACAAGAACTCACTAGTTATCACTCGAATGCTGTTCAATACGTGACTCTAGGTCCTAACAGATTATTTGAACATTACAAGATGTTGCCATATGGGTTCTTACTTGGTTTAGGGGCTCCAATAGTGTTGTTTGCCCTTCATAAGTTGTTTCCTAACAGTAAATTGAAATTTCGTTTGTGGAATACTACAATTTTCTTTTCAACAATGTCAACATTCTATGGAAATTTATCAACTGGATATTTTTCACAATTCGTTGGTGGAACAATAACAATGTTCTACTTTTTCCGCTACAGAAAACAAATTTGGGTAAAGTACAACTATTTAATGGCTGCAGCTTTTGACACTGGCTTCAATTTAGCAATATTATTGATCTTTATCATATTTTCAGCTGGTAAAATAATCAACATGCCTGAATGGTGGGGAAATAATTCTAAAAGTGTTGAAAGATGTTTTGCATTGGCAGACTAAATATTGAAATACATAATTATTAATTTTCACTCACCCCAAATCAACACAGACTTGGTCAATAATCGAATATACTAGGTCTATCTCTTTTCTGAAAATCAAAAACCATTCAGTATGAACATTATAATTTGAGGACACGCATCCTTTACAATAAACGTCACCTTTTCCATATTTCTCTCTCAATTTTCGATGTATGGTTGTTTCAACTAATTTTAAGTTTTTATTAACATAAAACCCATCATTCTTATATCGGTCGTACTCTTTCACATTCATACAACTAAATTTTTCAATTAGGCTTTGTTTTTTAATCAATTGTCTATTCGCTGGGCAAACATTGGTAAGTTTGTGATTGCATTTTTTTTCCCATTCTTTTATTCTTTGATTAGGTAACTTGGATGTCATGCCTATTTTTACCAATATGTAAGGTGACTTTCTGTCAAACTCTGTCCAATTGTTGTGCTTTGAATTTGGTAGATTTTTAACTTTGAATGACCAATTCTTTGGAGGGTTTATCAAATTTGACATAGTATAAATGTAAATGAATCCTTTGGATTCATTATTATGATGTCTGCAAAATCCTGGCAGGGAAACTTTTATTTTACATCTTTCACCCTTTGCAGTGTATCCACTGCAATACATTTTGTTATTGCACAGCAGTACAAACCAATTTTTTCTACTCTGTATATATGTTTGTTTACGAAATGATTTTTAGAACCAGCATGATTTCAATTTTTATTTTTTTTTTTTTTTTTTTTTTTTTTTTGCTTTGATACTTATAAAACACAGAATATATTAATGCACCATTAGTGCGCGCTAGAGACCAAAATTGACATTTAGAAACGTATTTTTACATAGAATAATTGACGTCATGAATTTTGTCGATAAGTCACCGACAATGTTTGCATCTCTCATTATTTTTATTCTAAAAGTCGTCGTATAAAATTTATAAGATTTGTATCCCAGAATTCTTTCGTAGCTCCAAATCTATGTTGCGTTGCTTCAATTTTTTAATCTCATCTTTTACATATAGTTTAATACCGTACTTTAAAAAATCGGATCTGAATTTCAAGTAGTTTGATATTTCAGATGCGACGATTTCGTGTTGAAACTTAATATCAAGATTCAACTTCAGCATTTTTTTGAGACCATCGACCCTTTCACTAGTTAATGCATTATATTTGGCTTTTTTGCTAGTCCCAAACTTGAAAAAACTAGAGTCATCTTCAATTTCATGTTCTGGCAATGTTATAGATAAGGAGCTATTTTCTCGCGCTAATTCAATTTCAGGTTGAAGTTGTAACAATTCCTGATTTAGCATTGTTATTCTTTCATATAAACTCTTCCATAATTTGATATCGGACGTTAATTTGTTGATGTTACTTGAAAGTTCATCACCAACAATCATAATCCAATTAATATACTCATGCAAAACGTTTAAACTACCAGATTGATGATTAGCTTCCGGAACGTAAGATTTATCGATAAATATATCTTGGATATTTTTTAAATCAATTTGTTTCATTTCACCCACACATGACAATTTATTTAATTTGATCAACAACGTTGAATAATGATTAATTTCTGTGAATGAATAATCAAGAAAATATTGAATGTCATCAATTTGATTTGGCTTTAATTTCAATTCGCCATACTTTTGTTTTTCTTTTTCGATGGACTCATTGATTTTCAGCTTTAGCTCTAGGACCAGTAACTGATCCTTGTATTCCGTAAGAAACATTCTATAAAATGCTTTTTGGTTAATATTATTTTGAAATGCTAAACTTCGAAACAATAAATTAAGTTTGTCGATTAGTCTGTTAATTTTTAATTTCAGGAACATTGATGTGGTTGATGGATTAAAATTAAAAAATATTGTTTCAGGAGTTGGAAATGTAGTTAATTGGTATTGTAGTTTGGTTAAGTATAAAAACTGTTTTATGTTATTGAATGATTTATAGTCTGAATATCCATCACTACTCATGAAATATATTAACCATTCTTTTTTACTAGGATCATATCTACCATTTAATGCAGCCAAATTTTTCTCAAAAGCTGGAAAATAAGCATTAACATAATAATTGAATAGTAGCATTTCTATTTTTTCAAAATTTTCTGTTTTGGATGATTTTGAAGCCAGAAAATTCAAATAATCAAAAACATTGTAGAAATGTTTAAAATCTTCGTATAAAAATTCTAGTCTAGAATCTTTTAATATATTCTCCAAATTTTCGAGACGGTTATATTTTACGTAATGCATCAAAGGTGTTAACCCCTTTTGGTTTAATTGATTTATGTCGATTAAATTTTGGCTTAATAAGTTTGTTGACGGTAAATCTTTTAAAATCACATGTAGTAAAGTATTTCCTTGCTTGTCAAGATGTTTTTCAAAATTAACTTGACCATATTTATCATAAACACTTTTGAAGCCTTCGGAAATTAACCTTGAATAATCCTGATGATCATAGCATCGACATAAACTAAATAACGGAGTATGATGATTATTGTCCTTCAACTCCCAATCAATCAAATATCCGACTTTTGGGATCAATTTGTAGTTATGAAACAAATAATGGCCTATACTTCTTCCCGAATGATCAGTTTCATTGAAATATGCTATTGACTCCTCTTCAGTGGCATTTTGCAAAATTATATCAATCAAATCTTCCAACAACTGATAATCACACTCTTCAATTAATGCAAGCATAACCAAATTCTGTTTTGTTATAACATTTTTATCAAAGAGTATATCGTCTATCGAAAACCAATCTTGATTCAACACTTTATAAATTTGATAGTTCTTGGATTTGATTGCAAATGCCAAGCAACTTTCACCATTGATATTTTTACTTCTCAAAGAATGATTATTAATGTTCAAAAATGTTTCCACTTTGGACAAATCCTTATTATAGATTGAGTTCCATAATTGATAATTCCTCTCTGAATTTTCGATTAAATCCAAATAACCAGATTTTTCGTTCGAGAAATGGTACAAAACGGCGTCCAAATTACTTATTATATAATTAAACTGGCCATCTTTTGAACGATCTATTGAATTGAAGTGTTTGATGTAATAAATATGTGCTTCAATATTGTTGATTTTTGAATGTACAATTACCATTATTAATAACCCAATTAAAGTATCGGCACTAATCAAGAGTTCACCATCAGTCAACAATTTGAACGTATTTAGTACAATATTCGTTTTTAAAGTCAGGGTTAAAATCGATGAATCGGATAATTTTTTAAATTCTTGAATAGCGAGTGATATTCTTTCTTGTAATTCATTCATCACCCAAGGCTTGGAAATGGGTAGATCTAATTGATTCAAGGACAAGCATGACAATTTTTCATATTTTTCTTTGGTCAATATTTTAATAGCTTCTGAATCATAATCATCATTTGTATGATTGAACTGAAAAATCAATTGAGACCACAAAACATCGTAAAGATTTATCTCTACATACTCATGCACCAACTTGTTTAAATCTATTTCGGGGTATGAAGTTATGATACTATTTATTAAATTATAAGTTTGCTCACTGTTGGGGTTCTCTATTTTCACGCTATCCAGTATTATCTTGAATGCTTCCAGTAAAACTTTTTGGAATTCAATACGTATATGTGCTAGTTTTTTTCTTGTATTATATCTCAAATTTCGAAATTGATAATTGTTATGGTGAAATAATCGTAGAAATTTGTCACTTACTGCTTTTGATAAAAGTGGAAAATTTCTTAATAGCTGCTCGAATGTAATTGAATTTTCATTGTTAAACCTTGATTCTTTAGATTCTGTCAATTGTTTTAATGGTGGTAGCGATTTTATTGAAGGTATACCACCAATCAATGTACTTTCAATATAAATCAACATGAATTGACTATTTTTTGGGAAATAGTCACAAAATGAATTAAAATATTGTACTGATACAATCCTCAATTTCAAACTTTTCTTAAATCCCTTTCCCGTGTAAACCATCCTATTCTTTATTAATATTTGTCTGTTGTTCATGGTGTTGTAGATTGTCGACTGTTCTTTAGATATCGGGGTAATAGTGGATGAAACAGGCTGACTTGATTTAAAAATATGAGACTTTAAGAAATCCTCATTATTATAACAAAGCTCCTTCAATAATACTTTGTGTGTTGAATTTTCGCTCGAAGGATCGTAATACTCGTTTAACATATAACCTGGTGGTACTAATAAAGTATATTGGGTATGATTTTGCTTCAATTCATTGGTTATGTTTTTAAATGGGGACTTTGAATGTTGAGGGTTGTTGAAAATGCAATTAAGAAATGTGTTATAAAGTACTGGTAAATGAGATATAGGCTTTTGTTGTCCCATATCATTGCTTGCTTCAAATTATCTTTTTTCGTTTATGGATCAACACTTGATCTAAAGGGTATTTTTACGTTGGAACAAAATAATATAGAACTTCAGAATATGATAAGGTATATGCTATTTAATAACTGCAAATCATAAGTAGCTTAATAATTTTTGTTGGTATCTTATGAAATCGTGATATCTGCAATCAAAACTCAATTATGACTTGTTAACCAAAGTCGACAGTGCATCAATAATAGCACCTTTATCAACTAAATTTTGAGACACCTTTGTATAAATATAAAGAGTTGATTATTTAAAATTTCGTCCAAATTACATACGTGAGTGATTAGACTGAAAACACTAGAGGGCTAGTTGGTAATACTCTGTCGGTTTATATGACAAAAAAAGCACTTGTTCGCTACTGCTCTCCAGTTTTGATTAGATGTGTTACTAAATTCTTTTTATAGACCTACAGTTTTGAGTAATAACTTGATCTGGTATAACCCCTGCTACTCCGGGAGCTTTGGGAGCTTTTATTTAATACAATTCCTCTTGTATTAGCTTGTTGAGCTTTATTCGTGTTGTTACCTCGTTTTCTTGAATAATTTGTACCTTTAGGCATCATACCCATTTGGTCCAAACTCTACGGCAATATTTTTGCATTCTACATCACTATTGATTACGACATCATAGACAAGATCAAAATGCAAAAGTATGTGTCTCCCAAATTAATTAATATATATTTAATGAGCTGCTTTTTCAGCAGTTGGTAATTCTTTTAATGACAATTTAATTGACTCAACACCTTTTAATAAATCTTCTTCGCTAATTACAAGTGGTGGTGCCAATCTGATAATATTATCATGAGTTGGTTTTGCCAAAACACCATGATCTTTCATTAATAAACATAAATCCCATGCTGTTCTGCCGTTAGTTTTCGATTCATCTATGACTATGGCAGACAATAAACCTTTACCTCTAACTTCTTTTATTATTCCATCACTTTCATCTTTTAATTCGTTAAGCTTTGATTTTAATAAATCACCCAATTTTTGTGATCTTTCAACCAAGTTTTCATCTTTAACGACATCCAAAGCAGCAATTGCGACCCTACAAGCTAATGGATTACCACCATATGTCGAACCGTGGCAACCTGGGTCTAATGTCAACATGATTTCCTTGGATGATAAAACCGCACTGACTGGTATGACACCACCACTGATAGCTTTACCTAACAAAACAATGTCTGGTTTGACACCTTTAGAGTGTTCGTAACATAACATTTTACCTGTTCTAGCAATACCAGTTTGAATTTCATCACAAATCAATAAAACATTATATTTCTTACACAATTCTTGAACTCTTGGTAAATAATCTTCTGGTGGGACGACTATACCAGCTTCACCTTGAATTGGCTCTAATAAAATAGCTGCAATTTTGTCACCCGCGTTTTTAAATGCTAACTCAACGTCTTCAATTTTACCATATCTTAACAAGGTACCTTTTGGTTCACCAGGAATCTGTGGACCCACACCGTTCAAATAAGGACCAAAATTTGTAGTTGCATCTGGGTCTGTTGACATTGAAATAACTCCCAAAGTTCTACCATGAAAATTATTGACTGCTGATAAAATTATTGCTTCGCCTTCTGGTATACCTTTCTTAACGTAACCCCATCTTCTAGCCAATTTTAAACCAGTTTCAACTGCTTCAGCACCAGTGTTCATTGGTAAAACCATTTCGTAATTAAAGTATTCAGTTATATATTTGGCATATACCCCAAAGATATCAGAACTGAAGGCTCTTGAACATAAAGTCAATTTTGAAGCTTGATCAACTAAAGCTTCAATAATTTTAGGATGGCAATGACCTTGGTTTACTGCTGAATAGGCAGATAAAAAATCTAAATATTCTTTACCCTCTGGATCCCAGACATGAGCACCTTTAGCTTTTGTGAACACGACTGGCAATGGATGGTAGTTATGAGCAGAGTACTCTTCTTCAAATTTTTGAGTATCTTTTGATGAAACGTTGAAATTAACCATTTTAATTACAATTGCAAAATTGCAAAATTGAAAAATTTGTCAAATTGTTGATCTTTTATATGAAAAATTTAGTGGAGTACAATCCGGTGTTTCATTCTACATGACATCAAACCCTTCTGTTAACAGCAATTGATCGCGACGAGTAGCGCAGTCGTGTGTGTACCAATTCTTTTCCACGTTTTATATTTTCTTAGCACAGTCTACCAAATACCAATCAGACTTAATCATGTCTTACAAAAGATCCAACAGTAATAATGTTACATACACACAATTAACAAATGAGAGCACCTTGAACTCTGATATTCAGTCATTACCTAGCGTGGCTATGAGAATTAGAAAGAGCATAAGCGATGGGTATATGATCCCATCAAATAAGTCGTACAACAGAGTTCCATTACCTCAACATTTGAGTCGACCACCGCCATTAACAAACGAAGGTAGTACTCAGTCTTCATCAAATTTGGAAGAATGGGATTCTTACTATAAAATTCAAAATGTCCCTTTACAAACATTGCCCGAGACCAATAATTTTTTAAAAAGAAAACGGGATGACGACAGTTTGGTTATTCAAAATCAAGATCAAGATGTAATGAGATTTGAACAAAAATATGGTGAGTTAAAGTTTAACGAAGAATTTTAGATCTACTGGTTGGATTGTGTATATTATTAATAAATTTTGATAATTTAAAAATAGTAATTTTTTCTCTAATCTATAATCTATAAACATATGGCATGGAAGAAGTTTCTACGAGGTACCGTATCTCCGTTTGAAAACTTATCGACTCAGGAGACGGTTCTTCTAGCGATACGACTATTCACTTCTAGTGCGTCGTTTGCATTTTTGTTAGTTTGTTTATTAGCACCAGCTGTAAACAATTCCACTTATTTGTGCCGTATAAATTGTGCTCATTTAGAAGTGTCAGCTGGGCTATATAAATCGTTGAGAAACTCAGTATATTCAACATCTTCAATATTATCTGAATCAGGAGGTAAGTACGGTCCATCGGGTAACTCGCTCACTAATTCAGAAATTAGTTTATTGACACAGTATGCTGAAAACCAAGTTGCTGGTGCTCCGCAATATTGCATAACTGGATTATGGAACTGGTGTTACGGAAATTATGATACTTATGAAGGTTACGACAAACATGGAAACCTCAAATATTATAAGAAAAATGAGGTATTAACTTGTAGTACTAGTCAAAAGTATGTTTTTGATTACAAGATGGAACTAAAAGCAATCGGATTGCAAAGCATATTATCATATGCTTATCAGCAAACCTCGCTGTCTACTGATTCTGAGTATGACAATACAGTGACTGAAAGGAATAAAACGTTCAGATTAGCTGTAATATCTTTAATTTTCACTGTTTGTACACAATTTGCAATTTTATTAGCCACATTGATTATTTACTCAAATAGGGATGGTGAACAAGATATGAAAAAAATACCTAAATTTGTTTTACACATTACAGGTATGATCTCATTTGCATCTTTTATAAGTGTAACCGTAGGTTCAGCATTAATTACAAATCTATTAATTATGACAAGAAAAGAAATCGCATCTAAATTGGGTGATTTTGGAGTTAGCTTCCACATTGGAACCAGATGGTTTTCATTAATGTGGGCTGGTTGTGTTTTTGCAATTTTAGCATGTAGTTCGTGGGCATTACCATTATGGTGTGCAAATCCAGACATTGGGGTGGATCACGATTATTACTTTGATGTCAAACAAGATACCGGATACAAAGGAAATCAACTTAGCTCGAAAACTTTGAAAAAGCCGGTAAAAACTACTGAATCTAAATTGGGCAAATTTTTTCATCATAAGCATGAAGATGAGAATGAAAAAGAGTTGAGATTACTAGGTGAGTCGTTGTCAAAAAAATCTTCGGTTAAAAGACTACACATTTCAAAAGACAAACCATTGGACGATGAAATGTTGATAATTCATGAGTATCCAACAATTCAAGAGGAAATTTATGACGGTTATAATTCTTCTTTATCCAGAAATGCTTCCGACAAATTCAAAAAAAGGATGTCTTCTGACCAATTAATTTGTGAGGTTTTGAAAAACCCATTTGATGATCGAAAAGAGACTAGACAATCGTATCTTGAAGAAGAAGAGTTGGAATTATTAGATAATCAAATGTTCCAGCTAAAGTAAATATATAGAAATAGATAAGCTGCGAAATTTTTGTGAGTCAGAAAAAAACTTTTTATTTTTCATCAATGTTTCCTGTATTACCTTTGATATCCACAACAGGTGAGATTAAGTCTACCATCGAAGAATTTGGTGTAGTAGGACAAGTTTTGATTCCTTCTAATCTAGCCAAACCTTCTAAATTTTTTTTGAATCAATTTGATGATTTGGATGTCATAATCGATGCCGATCCTAGTTTATCAGTCGATGAAATTATTGAATGGCTAAATTGTGGTATCAAACAAATATTTGTATCAAACGAGAAGTTTAAAGAATGTGTTGATGCTGGATTACCAGATGAAAGATTTGGTGTATACTTTGACAAATCATTATTAGAATATAAATGTTCCATTATTGCTGATTCTGAAATTGACAAGAAATATCTTGAAAATAGAACTGTATATATAAAAGATAATACCAAACTTCAAGATTATATACCCATTATTGCCTCCAGTAAATTGACGAGCAAAAAATCTGATGGTGACAAAATTTCAATTTCACAATTATTTATTGACACGTTAACAACTGATAGAAGTGATGGCTTGTATACTACTTTGGTCACTTCACCAGCGCCTGCTTATTCTGCATTGGGAGTAGTTTATTCGTCAAAAGATTCAATTGCAGCAGCTATTGAAGAAAAAGTTGGTGTTTATCAATCTAGAAAAAGAAAGGATGAATTATGGTACAAAGGTAAAACAAGTGGTGCTACACAAAAGTTAATAAAAATATTGAAAGATTGTGATTCGGATTGTATTCAATTTATCGTGGAAACCAAAGCTGGTTTTGGTTTTTGCCATCGTCAAGAGAATTATTCGTGCTTTGCAAGCAAGACTAACGGAAAAGGGTTGGCAAAGTTGGATGAAACTTTACAGCAAAGAATTAAAGATGCTCCAGAGGGTTCGTATACCAAAAGATTATTCAATGATGATAAGTTGTTAATTGCGAAATTAAAAGAAGAGTTGGATGAGCTTATTGAGGCTAAAGGTAAAGATGAAATATCTTGGGAATGTGCTGATTTGTTTTATTTTGCTTTGTGTTGGTGTGTCAAAAATGGAGTTACATTAAATGATGTTGAAAAAAATTTAGATATCAAATCATTGAAGGTTACTAGAAGAAAAGGTGATGCAAAACCCCAATATGTGGAAAAACCACAATTACTTGACTTTAAAATGGAAGTCATAAAGTCTGGAAACGATATTGCAAAAGCAATGACCAGACCTGTTCAAAAAACCTCGGATATAATGAAACTAGTTTTACCCATCATTCAAAATGTACAAAAGAATGGAGATAAAGCTTTAATCGAATTGACAGCAAAATTCGATGGAGTTGAATTAGAAACACCAATTTTAAGAGCACCATTTCCAAAAGAAGCAATGGATATCTCTGAGGAAATGAAGCAAGCAATTGATTTATCTATGTCTAATATTGAGAAATTCCATGCAGCTCAATTACCTAAAGAAAAAGTTATGACTGTTGAAACATGTCCAGGGGTTAAATGTTCAAGATTTGCAAAACCAATTGAAAACGTTGGTTTATACGTTCCAGGCGGTACGGCTGTTTTACCCTCAACGGCAATGATGTTAGGTGTACCAGCTAAAGTTGCAGGTTGTAAGAATATTATTATTGCTTCTCCGCCTTCAAGACAAACTGGAAAACTAACACCGGAAGTTGTTTATGTTGCTCATAAATTAGGTGCAAAATGCATTTTAATGGCAGGTGGTGCGCAAGCTGTTACTGCAATGGCTTATGGTACTGAAAGCGTGATCAAATGTGATAAAATTTTAGGTCCTGGTAATCAATTTGTTACTGCAGCTAAAATGTATGTGCAAAATGATACTCAAGCTTTATGTTCAATTGATATGCCTGCTGGTCCCTCTGAAGTTTTAGTTATTGCCGATGAGAATGCAGATGCCGATTTTGTTGCCAGTGATTTGTTGTCACAAGCTGAGCATGGTATCGATTCTCAAGTTATATTGATTGGGATCAACTTATCAAAATCAAAATTACAACAATTTGAGGATGCGGTTAAGTCACAGGCCGAAAAATTACCAAGAAAAGAAATTGTTGCAAAATGCTTATCACATTCCTACATTTTGTTAGTTGATTCAGTCGATGAAGCTTTTGAATTATCCAATAAATATGCACCGGAACATCTTATTCTACAAATTGACAATGCATCCAATTATGTACCTGATTATATTGAAAATGCTGGTTCCGTTTTTGTTGGAGCGTTGTCACCAGAATCATGTGGTGACTATTCATCTGGTACGAATCACACGTTACCAACTTACGGGTATGCAAGACAATATTCTGGTGTCAACACAGCTACATTCCAAAAGTTCATCACTTCACAGGATGTTACTGAAGAAGGTTTAAAAAACATTGGTAAAGCTGTTATGGCTTTAGCTAATATTGAAGGTCTTGAGGCCCACAGAAGAGCAGTAGAAATAAGAATGGATAAATTGTCTCTTTTGTAATATATATTACCAGTCAAGTTTTTGATCACCACCACTACTGCAATCAACCGATTTACAGATAAATTCCAATTCATCGATACCTGCGTCTTTTGGATTATTACCAACATTTGCTGGGTCAATTTTTTCCCCCTTCTCTTGTTCCAACTGGAAATGCTCTTTGACCATATCCTTCACCAATCCTTGATAAAACAAGACACCGTTCTCTTTCTGTGGGTGCAAATAACCCGACGAGTAAATACCTTCGTTTAAATTTTTTTGGGTCAATTGGCATAAATTGAAATCTTCTAATTCAACCAATTGTAAGAAGTCAACAAACTCTTTCTTAGTTGCGTCATCTAATCCCTTTTTGGTATAAATATCGTATTGTAAGACTGTTTTCTTGGCCGAAATTGGCAACACTCTAATTGTGTACCACGCTGGTGAGTAACAATTGACTCCATTGTTTGGGAAAAGATAGACCCATAATCCATCAAAATCACCACCTGGATTTACCTTCTTTTGCTTTTTCTGTGCCACCGGTTTGACTTTTTCTTCCTTTCTAAATCCAAACCAGCTGGATTTAGTTTCTTGCTTTTCTACCTCTTCCTCCTCTTTTTCTTCATCTTCTTGAACTTCCGGTTTGACGATCTTTGCATAATGTCTGCAATATCTATTTTTTGGCACAACTTTATAAGTTTCCATTTTGAAAGCAGAATTTAATCCAGGGTGCGCTGTTGGACAGTGGTAGCATTCTTGATAACCATCCATCAAAGTTTTCCAATTGAAATCTCCATTTAATTCATATGAAAAATGGTATTCATAATCACCGAAATCAAATTCATTCAACTCTTCAGTTAAACCAGGGTACCAATCAGCAAATGGAGGTGGATTTTGGGCAAAGTTAACAAAAATCAATCCATGAGGTGTAACATGGGTATTGATTGGAAACAATGAATTTTCTTCCTTGACAAACCCTTCCACATTATCAAAATGTGGTGCTTTATTTAACTTACCATCAGAGTTATAGCTCCACCCGTGGTATTTGCAACCTAAAACAGTTGATGATCCTTTTTCTTTACGGACAATTGGATAAGCTCTGTGACGACAAACATTATGGAAGGCTTTGTAATTGCCGTCTTTAGATTTAATAATAAAAAAATTGATACCAGTCAATGTGAATTGATAGTAATCACCAGCTTTTTCAAATCTTGAAGTATGAGTACAGTATGACCATGACTTATGAAATATCGATCTTTTTTCTAACTCAAAGATATTTTCTGAATGCCACCATGAAGCTGGTAAAGTATGTCTACTTGGTAATTCTAAGACGGTACTGTTCGAATCAACAGGAGCAGTATCAGATGTAGAAACAGGGTTTAAAACACTTGCGGTAGCCATATTTAGTTTTTATTGTGTGAAGAACAAAGAAGTGTTGAAGAAAAACTTGATCAATTTATATCAAGGTTGTTATCAACGTATCGGTAAGTAATTTGCTGCAATATGGATTCGAATACTGAAATTGGAAATGGTGTGTTGCTTATCAATAACTTGTTGGTTAATTGATGCAAAAAAATTTAATCCGCGCTGCGTCCTACTTAATTGCGCAATTGCGTCCTCACTGTACAAATAGATAAGAGCGATTTTGTGGATGTAGATTTTCCGAAGGTGTAAAAATATTACTAAAATAGTTGGATTACCCTGTATATTAAATAAGTTCACAAGCTTTAAGATCTTTAAGGTACCTCAACAATCTAACAACTTCTTTGCCCAAATCTGTATCAATTGTAGGTGCTAAAAACGTATCCAAAGTTAAGTTGATATCAGGTATTATTCTTGGAAATGCATAACAATCAGTTAAACTGTCCATTAATTCACTATGTCTTTCAGTCTCCTCTGCTATTTGTTTGGCAATCAATGCATTATCAACTAAAGAATTCACAACGATTATAGCCCTCTTCAAAACAGATGTTAAGAGTCGATGTTCATTAGACTCACGAGGAAATTTCGCTGTTTCTGATGCTAACGCAACAACAATTCTAGCAAAATTACCCAACAATAATTCTCGGTTTTTCAAGATCCATATCAATGTCAACGAATTAATATGGGTTGTTAAATCGTCAATTGGTGCCATTTCTAGTATCAATTTGGCACCAAATAACAGTTGTGATACAGTTGGAGCTCTTGTGAACACAAATTTGGAAAATTCAAAACTGTTTCCGTCATATGGTACAATACTCATTAATAACTGAAATGATCTAGTCAACAAAATAGCTTTATTATCTTTACCTAAATAAGCTTTGATTAATTTTCTTGTGTAATCTTGATCATGAGATGTCAATACAAATGAGGAATTAGCATGACTTGTTGTTAATGTAGTATTCAATGTACCGTTAAGAACAGCTTGTAGTAACGACCTATTGTATGGTTCCCTGACTAGTAACTTGGTGAAAGCATCGATAGCAAACGAAAAATAAGAATGCGATTCTAAATCACATTTTGGAATTTGATAATCATCAGTAATTCTCGGACCAAATGATGCAAACAAAGCAAAAGATAAAAATGCTTCTTCTAAACTGCCGAGATTAGTATAAAATGATATATTATCCAACAATAATAGACAATCTTTCAACAAACACAACCTCTTCCTGCTAAATACAAAATGGTCATTCTGCAAGCCGATTTCTTTAACTATTGAAAATATCAAGTCTTTGAATAATCTATTTCTGGCCAAGTGTTCTTTGTTGAATTCAGAAAAAGAAATGTTCCTAAGTATCATAGTGATGGTTATTAACTGATCGATCCATAAAATTTGATTGTCTAAAGCCAGCTTTGTCTGCACTTTGCTAAAATGATATTTGTTTTCGTTCCTGAATTTTTGTAGCGCAGTTGAATAGTCATCTAGGTGAAAATTTTGGACCTCTTCATCAATCTGAACGGGAGAGTCGGGAGTCGTTGGTTCTTCTATTGAAAATAACTCATCTAGATCCTCGTATTCTTCATCTTGTTCAATTTCACCAGTCAATGAATTAACAACATAAGCTACATCTTCACCTTGTGATTTTACGTACTTTTGAAAAACTTCGTCAATCTTAGATGAAGAGTCAATTTTAATTTCCTGCGGTTGAACTTCTTTTTTAACAATTTTATTTAGAACTTGTTTTCCTAATACACTCAATGCATCTAACAATTCCAAACAATCCTTGATATTGAATGAATAATTATTATCAGATGTGACAACCAACAAAGTATTTAATGCACTAATAACTTCTGAGCTTTGAATACCGTGATTACTTTTTATACTCATAGTTAAAGCTTGTAAATTAACGATTCCTAATTCGGGAGCAAATAAATATACTGGTTTGGTAACTTCAATTTCACCTGCAATCTGAGATAATTCTTTTACTAAATGATTTCCATGAGTCTCTACAACACTCTTGAATGGAACATAGTTTCTTAGTATGTTTGCTTCTTCTTTGCCTATTTCGGTTTTCATGGCAATCTGTGGAGCTTGTGCCGGCGATGCGTTAGGTTGAGATATCAATTGTGGAGGTGCTTGAGGTGTATGCTGCCTCAACGAAGCTTGAGAAGGATGTCTACTCCCCAAATCAGGTATACTTGCTGGTCGAGAAGGTGATAGAAATGGGGAATTTACCTGAGAATTGGGATGTTGTGACAATTTTCTTTGCTGGGGAACTGGAGCCGGGTTTGCCACTGGTGTCTGATTATAGGGTGTTTGATTTATCGGTGTTTGGCCAACTGGAGTTTGATTAACTGGTGAAGACCCACTTATCAAAGCTTGATACTTTTGGATGATTTGTGGTTGAAATTGAGCTTTTCTTTCTGCTAGATCTTTAGATCCAACTGGTGTTGCTGAATACTCGTCATATGGTAATAAATAAGTAGCATAACAATTACAGATCTCTCGATCAATTTGATCTTTCAAATTAGGATCTTGTACCCCGTCAAATAATCCTAATTTTGTCCCTATCAATGTCCACGGATGCTGCAGCTGCAGATTAAATTGTATGCAGCTTTTTAGTTGTTGAAACCCACCCAACTTCTGGCAAATAAAATGGAAAACAAATAAATTAACACGTTTACCATTGATGGTAACTGGTTGAGTAACTGGGTTGCCGCTTCTATGTAGAAAATCATATAGTAATGTTAAAAATAATTCCATTTGCATTTGAGTTTGAGTTTGATTAGATTTCATGGATTGTTGTTGCTGATTTGACATTGGGTGTTGCATAGGTCGTTGATGTAAATTTTGCTGCATAGGTTGTTGCATAGGTTGCTGTATAGGTTGTTGAATGGGTTGTTGCATCGGTTGTTGAATGGGTTGTTGCATCGGTTGTTGCATCGGTTGTTGTATAGGTTGTTGAATAGGTTGTTGCATCGGTTGTTGCATGGGTTGTTGCACGGGTTGTTGCATCGGCTGTTGCATGGGTTGTTGCATCGGTTGTTGCATGGGTTGTTGTATAGGTTGTTGCATCGGTTGTTGTATAGGTTGTTGCATCGGTTGTTGCATTGGTTGTTGTATTGGTTGTTGAATAGGTTGTTGCAGGTTTGATTGAGTGCTCTGTTGAAAAGCTAGGTTCAGAGGCATTTGCTGATAGCTATGTGCAAGTGGGCTTTGTTGAACAGGCGTTCCATGTTGCTGGATGGGGGTTGGCACTGAAGAATTCATTGGGGAGGGATGTGATGATACAAAATCATTTTGTTTTTGCTGTTTTTGCTGAAGCATTTTTTGTTGATATATTTGCTGTTTCATTCTGTATAATTGATCTTGTTTGTTAAAATTGGCAGGTTGTTGTTTCAAGAAATGGTTAACATCATGTGTCCCTTGCTGCATCATATGTTGAGACGGCATAGTTTGCTGCGACATTTGGGCTTGGTTCTGATCAAAAATAGAATTCAAAAAATCATCATTATTATTAGAATTGTTCCCGTCGTTCATATCGTTCGACCAGTATTTATCTGACATATTTTTCGTTATTGTCAGTTTTCTATCTTTATTTATTTTTTTTTTTTTTTTGGTTGACTGGTAAAATCTTATATACACTCCGAGAAAACTATAGTATATTGAAACTACAAACCAGTGACTCTTTTAGCATAATTGTAAGCTACTAGACTAAAAAGCATCATTGCTCCAACAATCCCCCAGAACCATGCTAACCCATCATAATCTTGCCCTGGGACCAAGCAATTCATACCCCATAAGCCTGTAACAACGTTAATTGGCAACACGATTGTACCAAGGATTGTTATTTTACCTAATACATCGTTTGTATCATTGTTAACTTTTGTCATATCAATATTTATTTGAGCCAAATAATTCGAATGAAATCTAGCTAACAATTTTTCATAATGATTCAAAGAAGAAATCATTGTGATTATATGATCTTGAATATCACCTAGGTACATGGCAATTTCTTGTTGCTGTGTTTCCAAATCATTGAATCGTTTACTAAATCCTCTAATCACATCTGCTTTCGATGATAATAATCTCATCACTGACATGACTCGCTTTCTGCATTCACCTATTCTTCTTAACATGTCACCTTTCCTTTTCCATCCTAAAATTTTAGAACTTGAACCTGAAGTTGAGGATTTGGATGAACTAAAGAATCCAGGATGATCGATGGTGGACTTACTTCTTTTTCTCCAAACAAAGACATTTTTCTGTGGTTCTTCATCATCTGATTCATCGTCTGAAGAATCAGCACCTCCAGAATGCATTTTCAAAATTGCATCTTCGATTGAATTGACTTCTGTTTCTATCGTTTCAATCATGGGTGCAAATGAATCAGTTATGTCGTCTATTAATGCATAACAAATCCAATCAGATGTGACACTCAAATAGTCTTTCAACATTCTAGCTCTTCTACGAACATTTATTAGATGAGGTGTTGCTGAAAAATGAAAAGTGATCACTGCATTCTTGAAAACAATCATGTACATATTTAATGGTGCTAATTCACCCTCTCTTATTTTCTTTGTTCGTGATCTTATAGACGTACTAACTGCTTTCTCAAACGATGGTCTCTTTTCCTTCTTAAACCAACTGAAAAAATTTCTATTATCCGACTTATCATCATATTCTTGCAATTTGTTAAGCTTTTTCACTTGTTCTTTGGCTCTTTGTTTTCTTCTTTCATATATAACATCAAATGATGTAAAACATATGAAATAATATGTTTTAAATAGCTCAACTTTTTCTCTTGCTTCACCTAAAAAAATATCTTCAGTAGTCAAAGGATGAATACCAAATGTTTTTGATAACACTTTCATTTCTTCTTCTGTTGGATCCAATACATCTAACCAAAATGGTTCAAGGTCTTTTTTTGAAGATACACTTGTGGTCGATGGCGGTGATGACTTACTTACAGGTTGAAATAATTCATGCAATTTGTCACTGATATTATTCCTGTCAACCAAACCACTTAAATTTGTGGCATGAATGGTCTTTGGTAAATCATCTCTAAAATATGTATATCTGAATGGGATATGAGATGATCGCTTTGATAATTGTATTCTTTCTTTAGATTTTTCCCATGGTTGTATGGGTGTTGGTCTAATTCTGAAATTTTCTTGCAACGAATTTAATGAATCGACTTCATTTGTTTGAAAATTATCAACCAATGGCGTTGTCTCTGTTACATTCTCGTATCTAAACCTGTTTCCATTTTCGTGTATTTTAGTTTCGCCAAAATTCACTTGTTGCTCAGATGATACAAGTTCATTTTCTATAAATTCTTGTAAAAACTTTAAATCTGGCCAGGTATCGCTTTTATTCTCCTCGTCATATTCATAGAAACAAACGTCATCCAATGAAGTGGAATCACTTGAATGTTCCGAAGATGGGTTTGATTCACCAAATTCCATTGAATTTATTGAAAAATTGTCATCATGCGTACGCAGTTGCCGAAGCTGTGGAAAATTATCAGTTTCATGAAACGGATCCGGAAAAGACTGTGATCTTGCCAACTGCTGTTGCTCAAGTGCAAACTTGTCCATATCCATTTCGATATATTTTGGTGATACTGGTTGCTCTGATTTATGTATCAAGTCTTGTAAGTTTTTATTAGTTAATGGTAAAGAGGCTTTATGCAGTTTTCCATGTGAATTATTGTCTCTTTTGAATCCGTTGTTGTGGGATCTGCGTCTTGTATTGGCGGGACTAGATTGTATATGAGCAATGTCTTTTTGATTTCGATGATCAATATAAACACCGGTTGAAACTAATTGATCTAATGAAGAGGAGCTTTTCTTATTCTTCTTATGGCTTGATTTTGTCGAGGATGAGTCAGACCCATCGTAATAATCTCTTCGATCCATTGAATGAAAAGAGCAATAAAGATAAGTTACAAAAAAAAACATAATTTCATGTTTTGTATTTACCAAATCAACGTTACATCAGAATACATCTCTATTCGTCGACATCACTTTCAGGCTCTTCCTCCTCGACTTTTCCATCTTCTTCGTCCTCCTCTTCTACTTCCTCTGCTTTGTCATCTTCTTCATCTTCTTCTTTCTTTGGTTCGTCTTTGGGTACTTTGTTATTCTGAGGTCTATCTTTTTTCAACTCTGTTTTCTGCTTCTTCGTAACCCCATTCAACAAGTCCAAAGCATTCTGGATCTTGTTTGTAGAATCCAAAAGTTTGTAATATGAATCTTCAGTTAATGATATCCCCTTTTTACCTGGTAATTTTTCACCATCTTTGACGTAATATTCTCTTATATCGATCAAATTAACACCATTGAATTTACGAACGGTGACTCTTTTCTTGCCATCCAATTCTATTACGACTTCGTTGCCACTGGATTGGCTATCTGAAGCTTTGGTGAATGATCGTTTGTAAGCCATTCTGGACAAAAGGAATTTCAAGTAGTTAGAGGCTTGAAATATTTAAATTATTCGCGCTTGTTAAATACTGTACGACTATATACGTATGAATTGTTATCGATGTCATGTACGCCAAAATACAATAGATCAATGATTTCCGCTTGGCCAAGTTTCGTTCAAGTGGTCACCTAACTCGGATTGCACTTTCTGGAATAATTGAGTGTAATCCTTGCTATCATCTAAACAATTCTTTGCTGATTGCAATTCATCAATATTAGAAACGCCTAACACAATTGGAGATTTAAATTTTTTCAACCAATGTTCAACGGCAAACTTGGTAGACAACTCGGCTAATTCTATATTGTCTTTTAATAATTCTTGTGATATTTCATCAACTTTCTGTTTCAATGCATTTGACGCAGGATGGAAAGAGTGAGTTTCACCTGATCTCAACATTGACATTGACAATATTGATCCATTTAATAAGTATTTAATCCCTGCTGACTTAAACTTGTCATAATAATCAAATAAAATTGTATTTTGAATACACCCGTTACAATATGATAATATTGCATCTAATTTTCCTTCATATTCCAGAACAATTTGATACAAAAATGCCACAGGATAACCTGTTATCCCTATATTTCTAATAACTCCTTCCTTCTTAAGTAGTTCTAATTCTTTTAATGCTTCAAATATATCTTCTTTATCAACGAATTCAACATCATGTAAGTATACAATGTCCAAATATGATGTATTTAATCTCTTTAATGATCTTTCCACAGAAAATCTTATATTATTTCTCGAGTAATCAAATTCATTCAACCTAATTCTTCCAGCCTTCGTACAAATTATATAATCTTGTCTTGAGTAATTTAATTGAGATAAAGCTTTACCAATTAGTTCCTCCGAAGGTCCATAGTAAGGTGACGTATCAATTGCATTAAACCCTTGTTGAAACGCTTGGTCTATTACATCTTTGACAGGTAATGTATAAGGATCAGAGGAATATTGATGGTTGAAAACTGCACCACCAATCACAAACTGTGGAAGTTCTAGAGGCATAACAAAAGACTAGTGCGTATATTTTTTTTGGTCAAAATAAATTATCATCACCTTCAATTATATAATTACCGGGTACTAGTCCAACCATACCACTGTAGGCGTCACAATTAGATCCTAGTTCGCATACAAACCAATTGTCTTCTTGTTTATGAAGTATGTACATTTGCCAATTTTTCTTGAATAACAATTCTCCTTCATGTTGTGGTTTAAAGGAATACCTTGCAATTGCTTTAACAAGATATTTTCTTTGATTTGGTGTCAATCGTTCTTTCAAATTGATCATCGATTTTGGACGATTGAATTTTAGTGAATCATATCTCGTCGGCACCTCGTTTTTATCGTTTATAAAATCAGATTTAGGACGACCATTTCGAATTGATCTTCTGAATTGGTTTACATCACCGTCGCCACCCAGATTCAAATCTTCTAAAGCTTTTGCAATAAAGTCTATTGAAAAGTCTTTTATAATTGGTATCTTCTTTTGATCGTCTTCTTTATATGGTGATTTTTTGAAATCATTTGTGGCTTTTCTGGTAATTTCATTTTGAACCTGCTGTAGCTGTTTTTCTCTTCTTCTTGGTGAAGCCCAGGTTCTTTCTGAACCACAAGATGATGTCGAGTCCTTTGACAAACGATCATCTTTCGAAAACACGTCGTCAACGGTAGATTGTGACACCAAATCAATTGGTGGTTTTTTCTTTGGCGTATATGGCATTGGTTTCAAAGGCGATACTTCTATAGCTGGCTGCTGATATTCTTTGGTGTTGGAATAAGTTGAATAAGATCTCGATAATATTGGTACATAATCGGGATTTTTCAAATTTGATAGTTTATATTCGGTTGTATAATCATCATCGCTGGAACCATTCATGAATTCTACAAACTGGGGATCATCGTATATCTTATTACCAGTACCATAGTTTTCACTAAATTCCTGTACATCTGAGGGTGGTTGAATCAGAGCAAAAACCAGTCTTGCATTATCAACCGACTGATCGATATCGACGCATAAAGTAGCAATATGGTTACAATAACCAAAGCAATTAACTTTTATAATCTGAATTCTTTCAATTTCTAGTTTGTAAAAGTCCATCAACGAAATTGACCAATCTGTGTTATAAATATGATTTAGCTCTTTGTACTTTTGTAATGATAGATGATACTGATTTCTAGTGGACAGTATCTGTTGGTTAATTTTGTTAAATTTTGCCTGATTTCTTTCTAACTCTTTTCCCCAGGTAGTTTGCAACGATAAATTTAAAGATTTAATTTGCTTGCATTCTTCCTTGTATTTAAGTTTATAATAATTCAAGTCTTTCAAGGCTGAGGCTCTTTTTATTAAAACTTTTTCCATATGATGTTGTAATTTGTTAACTCTTTTCAAGTATAATTGGTAGAAATAAGAAATCTTTTCTAAATTGATATTTGTTACCGATTTTGTAAATTTGGTATTCGAATCAATCATTTTCAAATTTTCAATTGATAGTTTGTCCAAGGACTTTTTCAACGATCCAGTCTCATTTGTTCCTAATGGAAACTTATTTGAAAGTTTTTCTAACCTTTTTATATAATCTTTTTCAACATTTACCTTCTCTTGATAAAAATTGATCAATTCTTGTAGTGTGTTTAAAGAATCTTTTATTCTTGTGCATATAACTTTGAAACTTGTTTCCGGACTTAATCCCCAAAAGTTATTGACAAATTCAACAGAGTTCTCCAGAGGGTTTGAGCTTCTCATAAACAAAAGTAGTTGTGATTGTATAATGATAAATTTGAGATTGTACAGATGAATTTAATTTGGTTTTGATTGTTTACAATGTCGCCTATTTAGGAAATATAATATCATAATAGCGCTACCGCACTCTAAATTAGTTACATATTTACTTATAAACTATATTGAAACCTGCCATACACTGTGAAAGCTCCCAACTTTCCTTATAGTCTTTTTTTAGATTTGATATTTCTAGGATTTTGTAATTTTCTACAGAAATAGCCGTAAAAAAAAAAAATGATTGCACTATATATTATTAATTTAAACAAGTGTACCTTTTATTTACTTTTTTAGTGAAACCATTACCACCTTGATTTTAGCATCGTAGGTAACATCATGGATTAGTTTTTGGTGTTTTACACATTTGGAAGTTTCATCGAACAACTTGTTACAATAAACACATTGAATTTTTTGAGTTTTGACTGTCTTATTTCTTTTGAGAAAGTTCATTGAAAATTCATAATTAAATCACAAAAAAAGGTGATTTTTTGTTGATTATATAGTACTACCATCCCTCTCTGCGCTACTTAGTGTCTGAAATTATGTTGTCTTGACCACAAAAAATATTTATTTTGATGGTGTCATTTAATTGAGATCCTTGAAGTTGGTATCGTATTTAAAGATTCAACTCATCAAAACTAGGCAAGGTATACTAATCTATTGGATTTCCAGGTGCTATCTAATAGACAGTGTGTTGTACTTCTGGTATAAATTGGTTTTTTTGCCTGTTCACAGCACAGCCATTTTTTTGCAGCCTACATGAATTTATGGACACAGCACTGATGTCATACAATTAGTAAACTGCCATCAATGTATTTAAGAATACTCAGAATTATTTATTCTGGTTTTAGATTACCATAAGGCATAATATTGCAACAGCTTATACTTCGTATCCTTCAATTCTCAAGATTTGTAAAAACTTTTAAATACCGCCGCAGCTATTCAAAAATTTTCATGGGCTAGGATACAAGAGTGCACAGTTGGGTGGTATCGTGTAACAAATTTAGTTGTCCTAAATATACTTGTATACAATCACTATTATACTAGACCGCTGATATAATAGAAGCGTTAATCACAAGTTTGGTTGGTTTTTTTTGTCCAATAGCACTGTATGTTAGACTTTTACTGTATATGAATTTTATATACTAGATAGTCGTGTATACTGTTGGTGTGATTCATATCTTGCGGTTTGATATTTTTTTTTTGGTGCTCTACATTACGAGGCTTCATAAGAAACTACACCATTATCAACAAACAGCGGTGATTGCAGCTCAGCAAAAGATAGTTACAATATACTGAAAGCGGAACTTCACTCAACATCCTTTAAAATTAAACAACTATACTGATTCCACATAGTACAAACTAAAAAAGAAAACTTAAGACATATCAAAACAGTAATCATAATATAATCACAATAAAGATCAATGAGCGGATCTTGTGAGACTCATTTACTCTTGTTTGGGAAATTTTACTCGGTCAAAATTTGATGAGTATCATGAAATTGTGACCACAATTATTTCACGTTTTTTTTTTCTGTCTCGTGCCGACAGTGATAAACAGCGCTATCAAGATGCATGCTTACAATATTATCCAAAATTGTTTTATTATTATGGCACTTGGAACAACAAATTGTTTGTAGACATGCCTCCTGTTGCTTACAAATTAGTATCATTTTAAAATCATAATTGTATCATTTTTTATTGAAATTTGAATGGAGTAGCCTTTTATACAACAACTCGGATAAGATTTTGCATCAAAAAAAATATAATTATTCATAGACAATACTTATTGTACATGTACATCTATTTATATTTATATATAAATATATAGATAAATCTGACCCTTTTTCGCTCCATATAATCAAATATCAAAGATGTTAGACAATTTCAAGCAAAATAAAATTTACATATGGATTTCCAAAGTGATAAAGTTTCTAATAGCACAGTGGTTTTTTGTATTTTTGGGGGTATTTGTTGCTCTAGCTTATGAATATCCCCAATTTGCTAAGCAAGGCGGTATGATTAAAGCAGAATACAGTATAGGGTATGGTGCTGTAGCTGTGATATTTTTAATCAGTGGGTTATCCATGTCTACAAAGCAACTAATGGTAAATTCGGCCAACTGGAGAGCTCATTACACTGTATTATCAATGTCATTTTTAATTACAAGTTCAATAATTTATGGTATTGCATCGGGTATAGAGCGTAGTCATAACGGAAACATCAACAGTTGGATGTTGGTTGGGATGATTGTAACTCATGCTTGTCCAACTACGGTTAGCTCAAATGTTGTTATGACCAAACAAGCTGATGGTAATGATGTTTTAACATTGTGTGAAGTTTTCATAGGTAACATTTTGGGTGCATTCATAACACCGGCTTTACTACAGTTATACATGAAGGGTATGTGGGATTTTGGTAATCCAAGCCATCAAGGTTCCGGTTCCACCACAATTCAACATTTGTATGCCGAAACCATGAAGCAATTGGGATTGTCAGTATTCATCCCCTTGTTCGTTGGCCAGGTAGTACAAAATATTTTTCCAAAACAAACGAAATGGACTTTGACTACATTCAAATTAAATAAAGTCGGATCATTCATGTTGTTATTGATTATGTTCCAGTCATTTTCAACTGCTTTCGCTCAGCATGCATTTGAGAGTGTAAGTCACGCTTCAATAATTTTCATTGTATTTTTTAATATTGGTATATACTTGTTTTTCACAGTATTGACATACTTGTATGCTAGACCATTTTGGGTACCAATTGTATTTAAAGAACCACCTACTGAAGAATCTTCAAAATTATATAAATACAGTTATTGGTTGCTCGAACCCTTCTATTATAACAAGAAAGATGCAGTCGCGATTATGTTATGTGGTCCGGCCAAGACAGCAGCACTTGGTGTTTCTTTGGTATCTTCACAATACGGTGCACATAATCCGAAGCTAGGGATTTTATTGGTACCATTGGTCTTGTATCAAGCTGAGCAAGTTATGACTGCTCAAATATTGGTTAAATTTATGAAAAAATGGATACATTATGATGATGTGAAAGTAGTTAGTGATGAGGAAACAACGACATCATTAGAAGAAACAAATGTTGAACAAATTGATCAAGATTCATCAAACAAATGAAAATTCACCTAATTGACTCTTTAGATTAGTTATAGATTCTTGCAATTCTTGCTTATTATTTATTAATGCATTCAACTCGTCGAACCTTCTCAATTTCGTATACTCTTTAAGCATATTTTCAATTAGGAATTGCTGCTCACTCAAAACCATTAATTGTTCTCTCATCTCTCTGACCTCTTTTTTGGTTAATTTTGTCTCTGGTTGCAGAACTTTTTTGGGAAGATACTTCTGGGAAATTTCTTTATACTTTGATACATTGTTTTGTAAAAACATAGTCATTGATTGATATATGTTTTTTATCAACTGTTCGTTACCATTACCTAAAATTTGAAAATCAGGCGTGAAATGCTCATTTTTAAATTTAAGTAGAAGGCTTTCATAATCCTTTAAACTTGTCATTAATTTATGACCAATCTTCTCATTCACTTCATACTTGTTAATCATTTCCTGGATTTGATTCCGAATGGATAAACTCTGTGTATAAGTTTCAATTAACTCATTTGTGGGCTTGGATTTTCTCAAATTAAATAACAAACTATTTTTACAATTAATACAACATCTAAATTTCAACTGTTCTGAAGGTAGTTTCTTATAATTTAAATTTGGTAACAATTCAATTAGCTTCAAAACTGGTAAATAAATTGAACAGCTTTTTCGATAACCATCAGGATCATCGCAAACCAAATCTCCACATAACCTACAATGATGTTTTCTTATTAGCAAACTAAATTTAACGTAACAAATTGAACAATTGGTACCTGTCTTCCAAGCAACATCATTTTGACTTGATTCATTGACAAATTTTAAAAAATTTCTTTGTACTTTGATTCGATACAAATCTTGCGCATCAACATAATTTGCCCTCATTGACTTAAATTGTGTTGTTCTATCATTAATGAAAACTTCTGTCTTTTGTTTCTCCATAAAACAATTTTTACAACATCTACTCCAAATTCCTTTTGAATCATATTGAGGCAATGTTTCACTTAGTTGAGGATTTCGTAGTCTAACTTTGAAATGAGTATGAGTATTACAGAACAATTGGCCACATTTTCTACAATTTACAATTCCATTTTTCACATTTAAATTTATATTGCATATTCTACAATGATTTGTCAGTTGTTGCTGTCTCCAATGAGATCTTGTAATTCCTTTTGGTGAAATATCTCCCGTTTTCTGATCACCTATGCTAAAACCTTGATCCAGAAATGAGATCTTATTGATTTTTTTGGTAGGAGTTTGATTCATATAAATTATAATCGTGGTTTTTTTTTTTTTTACTTTTTTTTCTTAGTTTCGTCTATTAATCTTATACTACTTTCACTATAACTACTGTTATATCATCTTCTTTCCCACCCAAATATTTCTGCCCAGTTAATCTTGATAACTCTTGTGCAAAAACACTAGGGAAATTACTGTCTTTACTAACTTTCACAACTTCTTTTACAAATTCGCTTGCCACCGTATCGAGTGTTTGCTGTTCTTGATTTTTGAGAAATAATTCGATATCTTGAGGCACCACATTGTCCGTAACACCATCTGTTGCAAACATAACAATATCGTCTTTTTTCAATTGCCACAAGTATTCATCTGCCTGAGTTGGTGAGTCTATAATATACCTTCTTCCTTCCAACTCGGCCTGCTTCAATATATTTGGTGGAATTTTTGCCAATTGGTATGGAGTATTAAAATTATGGGTCTGAAAATTCGTCTCTTTAATTAATTTATAATCTCTAAATAATCCACACCACGAGTCACCTAAATTTGCCACTTTTAATTTCAAATCCGATGTCAATATACCCAAACATGCTGTTGTTCCACCAATCTCGACTTTATCGCTAGTGCTTATTTCTTCGAATGCTAGTTTTAACAATTCTTTTGGAGATTGTTGTTGTGTGTGCTCAAATATGTACCTCATTGAGGAGCATAATTCTCTAGATATGGCACTTGAATCATAGCCCGCTTCTGACCAACCACCAACACCATCAGCAACCCCAATTGCTATTGAACCCCCAATCTCTTTCGAAACAAACAAATTGTCTTCTCCAGATGGCGATAGCTCGGAAGGCAGTTTGGCCTTATGTTGTTTGAATAAATTCGTTTGCTTTCTATTTTTTGGTTGGTATGCAAGAGCTATATTATACTGCTTATAGTTTGCCAAAGCACTATCATAATTCAAAGATGCTGAACTCGTAGCGACTGGTGGTGTCACCGTTGAGTAATCTTGATTGGAACTAGAACTGCTAGAACTTTTATTGAACCATGATGAGTTTGAAAATTGTCGTTTGGTAACAAAAGTAGGTGATAACTTAAATATATTATTACTTATGATACTTGCAGCTTGCTTATTATTTATCATATACGATATTATCATTGATATAATTACTAGTATCAAAACTGGCTTAAACATCAGTTTCCGAAAAAATATAACACACTGGAGTAACCAAAAATTTTATAAATGATCACGTGATACAGTTTTGTTTTGTTAAACCAATCATATTCGAAGACAATCTGGAAAAGAGAGAACAGAAAAAATCTTGAAAAATTTCGAAGGTTAGCTAAACCAATGTCCACAGTCAACATATTGAGATATTCCTTTTTGGGTTTAGGAGTTGTTTACGGTGCATACCATAGATATTCATTGGAATCATCATACGCAAAACAAGAATTTCAAAAGAGATGGAGTCTGGAAGAAAAATTAATCAGACAAGCTAAAAAAGAATACGCAAGAATTAATGCTCCACCAGCTCCAAAACAAGAGGCTTCAGGTTCAATAAATTGGGAAGATCCAAATTTGGATTTTGGAAAAGCATTAGAATCAGTCCTTGCAAAATTAGATTAGATATCACCAACAATAAATTATAGATTGAAATATTGGACCTATGTCTAAAACTATCAATAAAAATCAATATTAATCAACATTAATCTTTGTACATTAAGGGGTTACCAATTCAAATTTTTATTAAATATCTATCTTTTCTAATTCAATTAGTTCCAAATGTATTTTATTTGTTCCCTCAGCAAAATTGATTAAATATCAAATTTTAAATTGGTCGCTTTTTCTTGAAGTTTGGGATCATTCCTCTCTCTGTTTGTTGGCCATTCTCTTGATATTTCGTTTGTTCAGTAACTTTATTTTGAAACCATTTAAATATATCTTGTGGAGAAAAATACTGACCACGAGACCAGGAAAGATTCTTTCGGTTATCGTAATTTATAGGTGAACAGGTATGTATATCATCACATAAGTGCATCTTTCCAGTTTTCACTATACTGCTCCACAATTTCCAATCCACTCATTAGCTCTATACAAACAAAATATTTTATCACAGAACACAGATGTTGCTTTTTTGGTGAGTAGAAAGGTCTGCCACGGAGAGGCTAGGAGTCTGGTATTTTTTCGCAACAATGAGCCTGTGTGCAGCCCCTTTGAATGAGTGTTGAAAGATTAGAATAAGAAACATCAACCAATAATTCACACAAAGAAATCCAAATGTGCTAAGAGGTATTGTCATTAATATTTATCGGTCTGACCAGAAATGTATAGTCTTTACTGCCAGAAATGAATCAAGTGGTGGAGTACTATTACAAGAACGAGAGGTTGACCATTGATCGAAATTGTTTCCAGTCGGATATGCGAGTGAAAAATTACCCGAAACACAAGGCTGCTATGGAATCAGAATTATTAGCTACTGTAACAAATTTGAAAAGTCACAATTCGGAGAAGTAAGTGTCAACTGACCACAAATCATCAGCAACGCTACATAATAAGTAAAAAGTACATGTTGCAAAGAGAAACCCTGCTGAGCATCAAAAAATATATAAGCTATTTTTATTGCGCCGCTGGCATTTTACATAATATAAATTCCACTCCCATAAGCACAAATAGTACAAAAAAAATAATAATACAATAAAGTATGCAAAATAGTTAACTATTGTCAGTATAAATAGATTTTTTGGGATACGTTGATTTGACATGTTTCTCGAACTGGTAAAGATTGTCTAAACTGATACAAAATTTGGTTTTTTGATATCATCTTCACTTGTTACTGAATAAATAAAATAATAATAAAAATGTAAAAAAAATAACTTATTAAAACGTTCTGAATATTTTATTATTTTTTCTTTAAGGGGAATTTTAGTCAATCTCGAAAAAAATCAATGATCTAGAGATATGCTTTCAATCATGAGAAGGAGTACGAGAAAATAAAGACAATTAGAATTAATCTAAAGGCGAATAAAACATGTAAAAATTCTATATGTAGTAATTAAGGAATATAAATAAAGGAGGCACGCCACATTCTTCCAACCCATTGCAGGGGTTTAGTTATGCATGTGGCGGGTAAATGATTACCCGACTTCTCTCCCACATTGTCACTCAATAATATTGGGTAAAAAATTTAAAAAATTCTCATGTATAATTGTAAGACTACTGTAGTATGTATTGCTGATTGATCATAGAACAGTTTGTTCTCAAAATTTTTATTTTATCAAAAATTACAATAATGGAAACAATTAAATGAAACACTTACTCAAACGGAAGATGAGATATCATCCATCAACACGAATATGTCAAACAACTGATAATTTTAATAGGTTTTAGATTATTGTTTAAAAACGAATCACCTAGATTATAAGAATCTTCGCCAAATTGAATGTTGTGTTGTCATGAATGGTAACCCTTTAGCAGGCAACTGTGACCATTTATTTTGCTGGAATTATATTGTTTTCTTGGAGAAGAGTGGCCTCGCTGCAGGCAATGCTGTGAACAGAATACTTATTACCGCTTAAATAGCAATAATTCGACATTAAAGGATTTAATACTGTGTTATAATGATACTAAATTGCTTTCTCAAAAAAAGGAAATAAAATACAAGTCAAATTTAAATCTGCTACTACTACTCAGCATGTCAGATTCCTAACTAGTGCTTTCAGTAATTGCTTTTATTCATCCACTCAATCCCAGCCTGAAGAAATTGACTTTTAATTTTTTTTGACTGCAAACTGTCTTCTTACAAAATAAAGACTAATAAAATGACGTATTATTAATATGCATAATTTGATGCTCACTTCCAAGAATTATGTAAGAGGCGCAAATTGTGCATACAAAAAATGTACAGTGCTACGTTGCATCCCTAGTTTCAAATCTTACGTCGGTATTCTCAATGGTAACAAGTGAAATTTATATAAATGATGAAAATTTAAACAGCATTCCATTTACAAACATTCAAAATGACTTCTTACCGAACATCGTAATAATTTGGTACACGGTTTCGCAAATTCTTTTATTAGCAAGTGATCAAATGTACCGATTTGACTAAATGGCCATTGCTTCATTTATTTCCAAGAATTTAAATTATAAATTTAATGCTTGAAGTATAATTCACATATTGCTTTTAAAAAATTCCTATCATCGAAACATTGAGAATTGATAGGAATTTTGAGGCTATTGTTTTATGTCGCACAAAAAAGAAGTTCCACTCGTAATTGGCTCCCAACAATCAAGACATATAGCCCGCCACTCGTTAATGGACAGAATTCGGAAATATGGAAACTTTTATTATCAACATGGCCCAAAATATGTTTGATTGCCGGAATACATGGCAGGTATAAATACAAGTTAATTGTATTTGTTCTTTGTCAACCAGAACATGCTTTACCGCCAGATATACTTAGTTTTGACATTATTACTTGCTGCAAATGCTGGAATATTGAGCACAAGAAACGTCCCGAAGGTCAAAACCTTTAAATTAAGCCATCAAGCGGTCGAAGACCTGCACCAGAAGAGGGGTGACAATGTAATTTCAACGGATGTAACCCGTAGAGCGTACTACACCGTTGAAATTAAAGCAGGTTCAAATCAAGACCCTGTTTATGTTGCTTTTGATACTGGATCCTGGGATTTCATTATTCCTGATGATGATGTTTATTGTTCCTATCGTTGTCAAAGGAATGGTGTTTTTCATGCGGAAAATTCAACAACGCTCATCAGAACAGGAAAAAACCAAACTGATTGGTATGGTGTTTACCCGGTTATTTACGAGCAATCTGGAGAAATCGTTAAAGACACCGTTTCACTCGGTGATATATCAGTTAATAATTTCACTTTTGTTCTAGCTCACAATATTTCTGTTTTTGCTCAATCTTGGTTTGGTGTTGGTGTTAATTCAGTGCCTGAGCAAAGTTTTGTTTACGAAGCGTATAAACAAGGCGCAATTCCAAAATTCGCCTATTCTTTTTATTTAGGTGATAAGGCGACTGATGGTGAAGTTCATTTTGGTGGGTATGATGCTGCCAAACTTGAAGGTGACTTTGCATGGTCTCCAATAACAAATGTTATCAATGCTCATGCTGATTACATGGTAGTCAATGGACATAACATTACTTTGAATTATGATCCTCAACTTGATACTGGGTATCAAAATGGTTTATTGCCGGAGCCAGCTTATTCTGAGTACATTAATGCTATTTATGAAAATCAATCAGACTACAATAGGCAACACCAAATTCTTGATTGTGCATGTTTAGAAGGTAAAACATTTACCTACTCATTTAATGGTAATCCCCTCACGTTACCATTGAAGTCATTTGTCGTTCCGGACGAAACCGGAACATGTTATACTTATATTCAAAACAGTACTTATGCTACGGTCGGATCATGGTTGTTCAGATACGCATACATTGCCGTCGATTTTGAAAATATGAGGGTTGGTGTCGGTCAATATAAAAATACAACTGAAAGTAATATCGTATCATTTTGATAGAAAGGACATATTTTTGAATGCAATTCCTATTTTGTCTATATAAATTATATACATCTGATAATAAATTCAGAATATAGCAAATTACAATATTTGGTCCTCCTCCTTACTCTTTTAGTACTTTTCAAATATGGTCAACAGGTATGATAATACAAGAAATAGAAGAGTTGCTAAGGAACCTTTGTCGACCAGGTTGCAATGAATTATTCACACTTATAAACATAACAAATGTGATATAAATGTTATTTACAAGCATGGATAATGTTAGATACGTAATGGCGTGTATTTCTAAATGTATCTAATTAATCTATTTATATGACCAAACTTGCGCTCATATTGCCTAATTGGGAGACACGAGAATACATACTCGTGTATTACCTAACAGATAATATCATTTGAAGAAAATAATACATCGAAAATTTGGATTCAGCATCCTCATCAACTTTATTCAGAATTAAAAACATAGTGGGAAACAACAAAACTTTTAAACCAGCTGTCACAGCTATCGATCGTTACGTCTCCGTAGATTATAAACTATGGGAGCCACCATGAAATTTACCTTTAGTTGGTTGCAACAATTAACTCTAATACCTTATTAGCAATACGATCCCATGCTCTTTTATCATCTGTCTTAAATCATAAATAACTTGAGATTCTATTACCCTTACTATTAGGCTAGATTAGAACAAGAAAATCTAACACGCCTTCGCTTAAGATACAATTTTTTCCTATTTAGACAAGTATTTTACAGTGTTTTTAGATTCCTGGCATTTAATGATTAAACAGTTAAGTATCTTCATTGTTAACAACTATTATAACAGCACCGATTACATTATAACCAAACATACATTTTGAGCATTCGCCGCCGCCACGCAGAAGTTTACCCAAAAACTTCTGCGAATTTTTTGAGAATAAGTCAAAATATTACATTCGCTCTAAAAACATTGAAAAATATAGTAAATGCATTACTTACAGTTATTATAAAGTTAAGAAGTACATCTAAGTTAATATCATACGGCAAAAATTAATCTTAACATGTTTGACAACAATTATGATGTTTTTTTAGTTTTGGCGATTTTTTTGAAAAAGTTAACACTTGAGGTAAGGATGCAATAAACACTTGAGGTAAGGATGCAATAAACACTTGAGGTAAGGATGCAATAAACACTTGAGGTAAGGATGCAATAAACACTTGAGGTAAGGATGCAATAAACACTTGAGGTAAGGATGCAATAAACACTTGAGGTAAGGATGCAA